>CM068305.1:50722408-50768739 GCA_034768735.1 Schistosoma mekongi | reverse complement strand
GATCAATCCATTGGGGGGGGGGGGGGGAATTATATGGCGAAAAGGAGTGACACTAGACATGCTGGCGAAGTGCCAACTACCTAATAGCATTTCGATCGGTTGTAAAATGCAATTTCGATGAGATCTCGTGAACGCCTGCTCCATTCTCACCATTCTTTGCTCATTCGAATTGGGATGCGAGTATCTCGAGATTTCGTGGGGTCACGTGACCGCCACTTCCTTACACACGTCGCCCACCCCTAGCACAATTTTCGAAATTATTATTTTTCCCCCACCCTTCACATACAAATAAAATCCTCATTCCTCAAATAGAGCACACCAACGAACCGCTTGTCCGTACTTCCAGGATTCAATGATGTCTGCTTCAATCATTCGTGATATCAAAAGTGATAACAGTTACTATCTCTAAAACTCCCCTAATGAAGTACTGAGCTCCACTAGTGACTAGCTCCTTTGATGTAATTCCTTTATTCTATTGTGAAGACGTGACCAGTAGAGTTCAACGTGTCGGGGTGAGGCAGTAACTCACCAATGGCATAGAGAGGTCGCGCAAATGTAACTCATGAATAGCCTGAATGGAAATATCAACCGGTTGGGAGCCGACTCCAGGGTCGGCAGATGTAAGCGTTCGCGGCACGGAGCCAGAAGGTCCTGTTCGATCCCCGACGGGGTCGTGGATGCGCACTCTGAGGAGTACCATACTAGGCGAAACCGGTCCAAGTGCTTCGTGCATCATGGTTGTCTGATTCAGATCAATTCGTGAATCTCAAAATTGAATTAACAGTTTAACATCTGTAGCAAACTCCCCTAATTGTTAAGTAACAGGACTCACTAGGACGAGCCCTGAGGTACTTCCTGGCAGTTCTATTGTGAGACGTGACCAGTAGATTTCAACCGTGTCGGGTTGAGACAGCAGTAACTCACATGGCTAGAAGAGGTCCGGGCCAATGTAATCATGAATAGGCTGTTAAGTGTAGTTGTTTGTAAATGTTACAAATTGGTGTTAGTTGGGTGCCAGTGAAAGCAGAGAGAATTGAACATCTGTTTCATTCCTGTACAAGACCACTCAGTAGTGATGATGTTCATCATGCCGCATCACAAGTTAATGAAGGTGGAAATTCTACAGACAGACATAGGCCGATTCGGCAGTGTTGATGGTTAACCTTTTGTTGCAAGACCTAGTGGATACGGTTTTGACTCTGACGGAATAAAGGATGTGCACTGTTAAAGTGTCCCATTATCAATTTATAAAAACAGCTTATTCAGTGAGTCAGTAACACTTGAACTGGACAACTACTATTTATATGAATGACGAAAGCTAGAAATCTTCTATGAATAATTCTAAGGAAGTTAAAATGAAGTAAATAACTAGTATCCAAATTAAAATAGTATTACTACTAATTTCAGGACAGAGAAAAATATGCTTTAAGAATTTACAATTTTACTACAAGCAATAAAAATTGTATACCTGAGCAAATTACATTTTACCTCCACTTAGAAGATTAGTAGATAAAGCGATAAGAATAAGGTATCGACGTATACATCGATCAAGTAGTGAAGGTATTACAAATTAAAAACTTGCAAACAAGCAAAAGAAGGAAAAAGTAGTAGAAATGTGCAATTGTGTGTGCGCTTATGAAATTATAAAAAAATTACCTTCACCTCCCAGGGCAGAGTAAAAATGGTTATAAAGGTTTTTACTTGTTAGCGTTTTTTTAGCACGTTTGCTATTTTACAGGATGGGGTTGCTAGCCCCATGCCCAACCCTCCTCCTTTATCCGGGCTTGGGACCGGCAGCAAACCTAGGGGCTACAGGCGGAGTTTGTTTACATAATGTTAGCATATAAATCAAATTTGCGAGTCAATACTAGATTTCTAATGCAAAACTGTTTAATTATTAAAAAGAATCGCGAAGTGAAAATCTTCGAGAACAAGAAAAATACAAACAAATAAGTAAAAGGCATAGATATGAAAATATTCACCTACATATGTGAAATGAAAAGGCAATTTCACGTGTTTTCACTCCCTAGAGCTACACACTCACTAATCTACTAATCGAATCTTATGCTGAACATACAGTGACGCCTTTCAAACTTTATCATTATATAATCAGTGTCAATTATCAACCAACTTTATATTGCATCTGACTACTGGTGTTCTCAATGACATCATTACTATTACTATTTACTCACCACCAGTTACTGGTGTATAGGATCGATGAAGAGCTGATTGAGAAGAAATTCTACTTCTCTCAATTTGTTATTCTCAATAATGCATTGTTATGCTGTGTAATAAAATGTAAAACTTATTTAATGGTGAATAGATTTCACTGACTTTCTAGTGGGTCAGTGCATGTGTTGAAGGCCACCTCTCGATTTGTTAATCTGTGAAAAAAGTGGTTCACTTAACTCATCATATGTTGTGATTATAAATTCCCCGTGTAAAAATGCACAATGCTTGTTTGTTTGAGTGTTGTTCTGGCATAGATTTGAATCTCAGTGTCCACTAAGCAGATGTAATAACCCTAAGAATCAAGCAAGAATTGAGCATACGTGAGAGAGTCTATGACAACGACCATAAATAAAATGCATATAGTTGTGTGTGACAGGCTGATTGGATTAAGTATTCGGTTGTCATTACTCACTAACGGGAATAACACACTTATGATTGGAGGAGAGAACAGAAGCGATTCGAGTAATGTAAGGGTACAAGTATATTTAATAGAGCGATTAGAAGCTACATAGTTGGTTGTGAGTTGTCATGATGACATGTTGATGAGTGATGCTTGGTGGTTAATAGTCTCGTGGACAGTTTCTGCAGCAGCCTCCAGAACAACTACCATCTCCACATCGTCGACATCCACAGCACCAAGGACATTGAGGACATGCACCTGAACAGCAACCACCATTTCTCTCTGGTGCCGGTTCTGGTGCTGGTACTGCATTCACTAAAATGTAAACACAAAGCAACAACACATTATATTATTGTCATTAGAATGACACCCCAAATCAACTATACACGTGCATATCAACTCAATTCGCCTCCAACCAAGTCACTTCGTTATGTGATGATTCACGAATCAACATCACACCCTACTTAAATATACCACACTGCATTGCACTACACTACACTACACTACACCACACTACACTGTATTTCGATATTTCACCATATTTCAGTACACTTCCCAACACGATGCTACTCTGTTACAACTAATACATCATTGTTGGGAATATTGAAACACAGAATTATTGTGCAAGATACATTCGAACGCACTGCTTGGTGAATGTCACCTTCATGTCATGCAATCGATTCGCATAAGAGGACTCACCTGAATTCTGGCATTCGAACGACACGACCAGTACAACTAAGACGAGCTGAAATGCAAATGCCGATCAGGCATACATTATTACACAGAACACTAATTCAACATACACTGAGGAATTGCATTGTGAACTTCTTCTTGTTGTTGTTGACTGCATGTATACATTGCACGAGAGTATTTATACTATAATGTGCAGTGATGTCGGTCGGCTATTCATGTGCTTGCACCCTATTTTATGCAACTTAAATGGATCGATACACTTTTATATGAATGCAATAACAATAATTCAATGTTGCTATTTTTGAACATATTCCACGTGATTCGATCACTGATGTGTTGATATTCTCTGTAGGATCAATCATAGATTGTGGCGATCTCATTCTCACTGAAATACACGTGAATAAACCGTAGCCCACTCAATTGCACTTACTATTAGTAAACCTGCAATATCTGGTTGGATATGTTATTACCTATATCAGGGAATAATCGAGAAGATATAGAACACAGGTGAAGGCAATTTGTATTTTGGAATTTAATAAGCGCACACACAATTGCACATTACTACTGCTGTTTCATACATGCATCATACCCACCATAGCTTGAGTGAATGTCTAGGTTTTTGTAGTTAATTCTGCGCTTCCGACAAAGATTCATCTCATTTGCATCTTATTGTTGACTGGGAGCAGTATCCGAATTCTATAGAAAACACTCATTATTTAGTGAATTAACATTAGAAATTGGAATAGACTCGCCTGGGACCTAGAAGTATATTTGGTCCACATGACGATTATGAATACCAAGACCATCAGCATCCAGTATACGCACCATCGACCTGTCCATTTCCTTTTGTACAATTGCAGTAGAATGTCGCAAATCATTTCCACGCTAATAATTAATCTCTTCTGACTCTTAGCATTTCATATTCGATCGTAGACTTCTTACTTTAGATATTTTTGCTGGGGTTCCCTTAGTTGCGGCATGCTTTGCATTTCTGTATTGTAGTGGAAATGTCTACAAACCCCTTTCCAATTCACTGAATGTTTTATAAGAAATAGAGTTAATGGCAGTTTTCAAAGTTTCCATGAAATTGTAGCTCGCCCATTAGATCACGGATGTCTATGCGCCATGAGCAGGTGTTTACAACCTATTTCTTTCAACCAGGTGGTTACTGACTCTGCTGAATTATGCGGACGATTGTCAGTTACTAATACCAATGTTACACCTTCACGCCTAAATACTTTCCTCGGTGCTTGTATCGTCAAATCTGCATTTGATGGAGTTGTAAAAAATGCCTCTGGCCACTTAGCATATGAATCAACGACAACCAGTGCATAATATTTGCTAAAAAATGGACCACAATAACCTGCATGGATTCTTTGCCAAGCTTTCGTCGATGCTGGCCACGGAGTCCACTCTAAAGCATGATTTTTTGATTTATGACAACTGTCATAATTACTTGCTCTACGGCATATATCTGCCTTCATCTCTGGCTACCAGCGTGTTAGTCTTGCCAAGGATTTCATTTTCTCAATGCTCAAATATCCACTATGTAGATTATCAAGTACAACTTTGTGCAACGAAGGAGGGATAATAACACGATCATGCAGATATAAAATCCCATCAGGAGTAGTAGATGGCTTTTCTCGTCTAGCAAAACACATAGGGAAACTGCGTTTAAAATTGGCACTCCACCCTGTTCGTACAGCTGATATTATATATCCAAAATATTTACGGGTTTCTCAAACTATGACTAAACGGTTTGCTGGTAAAGGTCGCACCAACAAGCAATCTGAATAATCATCGGACTTATCTTATGATGACTGTCGTGATATAATCCTCATGTTGAATATGTTTAGCACTCCGGTGTTGAATAGTATAGTCATAAGCACTCAAAGCAATACTTCGACGTTAAACCATAGCAGCTTAGGAATGTGCTAAAGATTCTTCTGGATGATAAGTGTACTTTAATGTTTCGTGATCCATAAAAATAGTGAATTTCTTTCCAAAAAGACATTTATGAAGACGTTTGAGCCCAAAAGACAGCTAAAGCTACTCTCTGAGTTTGAGAATAACCATTTTTAGCAGGACTAAGTTTTCGTCAAACACAGATCACTGGTCTACCTTCCTGCACTTAAACTGCACCAACACTAACCGGCGACGCATCAGTAATAAAATCTGAATGTATACCAGGAGAATAAGTTCTTAAAACCACATAACTTTGCAAAAATTTCAATAGATTTCTCAAGCTAGCTTCTTGCTTAACACCTCACGTAAATGAACTGGACGATAAGACTTGTAATGGATAATTATCCTGATACGATAAACTAGGAATAAAATGCGAATAGTATTGTAAAGCAGTCACTGGGGAACGTAGCCCCGTAAGATTTCTCGGAATTGGCATACTGATAAGTGGGGTTAGCGTTTTGGATCCGGTGTGAACTCATCACCGTCAACTAAGTATCCAAGACACTCAAAACTAAACACACATAAGGAACATTTTTTCGGATTTACAGCAACATTCTTCCCAAGTAGACGACACAATAAGTCTGTCAGTCGTATATCATGCGTTGACTTATCAGGACAATGAATAATAAGATCACCTTGATAAAATTCCACACCTTCCAGATCATCAACGTTACAATTCATCACTTCATGAAAAATGGCCGGCGAACAACTAGGACTAAATGGAAGTTACTTGTATTTGAACAATACAAATGAAGTGTTAATTGTCGTCAACACTAGTGAAGCCTTATCTATGGGGATTTGAAGATAGACATCTTTTAGATCAACTTTAGAGAATTTTTCTTAAACCATGAAAGCGATTAAGAATGCCTTCAGTCTCAACAGTGGTGCATGTTCGTTTTAACAAGCGTAAATTTAAAGTTAGTCAATAATCACCACATATCTTGAGACTTTTGTCATCAAATTTTAAGGGTGTAACAATTGAAGTACCCCAAGCAGAAGCATGAATCAGCTCTATTGTTCGTTTATCGCACAAGTCACTTAGTGTTTTGTGAACCACTTCTCTTTAACCATAAGGAATAATTCGCCTTCTAAGAAATATAGGATCACCCTGCATTTGTAGTTGTACAGGCTGGGTCTCCATCCAACCTTCACATTTAGAATATGCAGAAATCAGATCTTTGTGCAATTTACCAGAAGTATCTTGGAAAGTTAACAAGGACAGTCCTGCTTTCATCAGTTTCATGTTTCTTAAACCAAGTATTGATAGTCTAGTTTCACTAACCGAAGTCTCACAAGACATGTATTTAGAATCTCTATCTCAAACATGCAGAGTACAGCACCCGCAGATAGGAGGCTAATGTTCAGTAATACCTGATATAGAAATATCAGTGGGTCATAAAACTGTATTCGCCTGTAATAAATGCGAGTTTCAAGCAAAATGGTGGATTCCATACTTCCAGTGTCAGTAATAAAATCGTGAAGAGTATCGTTAGACAGATATAACCGTTCATAAATGTGAGAAACATTCCTTGGTTCTGTAATCAAGAAAAAATCTGATGCTCTTCAGTAGCCATAGTACGTGAACTTGAACCAGAACACTTATTATAGCATGATATAAAATGGGCTGTCGACCGACACAGCGATTTGATATGCCCAATCTTTCCACAATTAAAACACTTAACATGTCGAAACGGACATTATGAAAATTAAGGTGACCACATAACATATATTTACCAAATTCATCTGATGGATTATAATGCTTCACTTTGTTACTATTAGTATTTCCTCGTGAACTGAAACCATTTTCAACATATCGGAACTGCATGCGACCCTGATTGCGTAATTGGCTAGTATGACTGATGAAAGTACTAGAAATTTTGATGGACAATGAATCCACTTCACTAACATTCTCATAATTAATGCAGACTTGTATAATCTTCTAGAATAGACATCGTGGAAGCTGAGAGAGCTCTCGTTCTAAATGTGATATGCTAATACCAGCTATTAAGCGATCTCGCAACTAGATATCAAGTTGATTACCGGAATTGCATTTAGCAGCTTGGTATGCAAATCAAGTATAAACTGACGAACTTTTTGATTGTGTGAGTGTATCAAGTTGTGAAATGTTACTCGTTCTCTCGCTTCAAAGTTTGTAGATTGCACATAAAGAAGCAATAGATCTCTGAGTTTTGTATATGACAATGTAATGAGCATATCAGGAAACGCTAAAGATTTCAGTAGATAATAGGCGTCCTTCTCAATGGATGTAAGAAAATGAGCAGTAATTTTATCATCTTTAACGGTACCTTGATGTACACATCAGATTTCAAAACGTTACATGAATTTCTCAATAAACTTAGCACAATAATTTATGTCAAAGTAACCAGGCTGAGACTCTATTGTTTGAGAATTTCGAATGGCAACTGCGCAGCATCAGCAAGCGGCCGATAAAATAGTGTAGTGTAGTGTAGTGTAGTGTAGTGTAGTGTAGTGTAGTGTAGTGTAGTGTAGTGTAGTGTAGTGTAGTGTAGTGTAGTGTAGTGTAGTGTAGTGTAGTGTAGTGTAGTGTAGTGTAGTGTAGTGTAGTGTAGTGTAGTGTAGTGTAGTGTAGTGTAGTGTAGTGTAGTGTAGTGTAGTGTAGTGTAGTGTAGTGTAGTGTAGTGTAGTGTAGTGTAGTGTAGTGTAGTGTAGTGTAGTGTAGTGTAGTGTAGTGTAGTGTAGTGTAGTGTAGTGTAGTGTAGTGTAGTGTAGTGTAGTGTAGTGTAGTGTAGTGTAGTGTAGTGTAGTGTAGTGTAGTGTAGTGTAGTGTAGTGTAGTGTAGTGTAGTGTAGTGTAGTGTAGTGTAGTGTAGTGTAGTGTAGTGTAGTGTAGTGTAGTGTAGTGTAGTGTAGTGTAGTGTAGTGTAGTGTAGTGTAGTGTAGTGTAGTGTAGTGTAGTGTAGTGTAGTGTAGTGTAGTGTAGTGTAGTGTAGTGTAGTGTAGTGTAGTGTAGTGTAGTGTAGTGTAGTGTAGTGTAGTGTAGTGTAGTGTAGTGTAGTGTAGTGTAGTGTAGTGTAGTGTAGTGTAGTGTAGTGTAGTGTAGTGTAGTGTAGTGTAGTGTAGTGTAGTGTAGTGTAGTGTAGTGTAGTGTAGTGTAGTGTAGTGTAGTGTAGTGTAGTGTAGTGTAGTGTAGTGTAGTGTAGTGTAGTGTAGTGTAGTGTAGTGTAGTGTAGTGTAGTGTAGTGTAGTGTAGTGTAGTGTAGTGTAGTGTAGTGTAGTGTAGTGTAGTGTAGTGTAGTGTAGTGTAGTGTAGTGTAGTGTAGTGTAGTGTAGTGTAGTGTAGTGTAGTGTAGTGTAGTGTAGTGTAGTGTAGTGTAGTGTAGTGTAGTGTAGTGTAGTGTAGTGTAGTGTAGTGTAGTGTAGTGTAGTGTAGTGTAGTGTAGTGTAGTGTAGTGTAGTGTAGTGTAGTGTAGTGTAGTGTAGTGTAGTGTAGTGTAGTGTAGTGTAGTGTAGTGTAGTGTAGTGTAGTGTAGTGTAGTGTAGTGTAGTGTAGTGTAGTGTAGTGTAGTGTAGTGTAGTGTAGTGTAGTGTAGTGTAGTGTAGTGTAGTGTAGTGTAGTGTAGTGTAGTGTAGTGTAGTGTAGTGTAGTGTAGTGTAGTGTAGTGTAGTGTAGTGTAGTGTAGTGTAGTGTAGTGTAGTGTAGTGTAGTGTAGTGTAGTGTAGTGTAGTGTAGTGTAGTGTAGTGTAGTGTAGTGTAGTGTAGTGTAGTGTAGTGTAGTGTAGTGTAGTGTAGTGTAGTGTAGTGTAGTGTAGTGTAGTGTAGTGTAGTGTAGTGTAGTGTAGTGTAGTGTAGTGTAGTGTAGTGTAGTGTAGTGTAGTGTAGTGTAGTGTAGTGTAGTGTAGTGTAGTGTAGTGTAGTGTAGTGTAGTGTAGTGTAGTGTAGTGTAGTGTAGTGTAGTGTAGTGTAGTGTAGTGTAGTGTAGTGTAGTGTAGTGTAGTGTAGTGTAGTGTAGTGTAGTGTAGTGTAGTGTAGTGTAGTGTAGTGTAGTGTAGTGTAGTGTAGTGTAGTGTAGTGTAGTGTAGTGTAGTGTAGTGTAGTGTAGTGTAGTGTAGTGTAGTGTAGTGTAGTGTAGTGTAGTGTAGTGTAGTGTAGTGTAGTGTAGTGTAGTGTAGTGTAGTGTAGTGTAGTGTAGTGTAGTGTAGTGTAGTGTAGTGTAGTGTAGTGTAGTGTAGTGTAGTGTAGTGTAGTGTAGTGTAGTGTAGTGTAGTGTAGTGTAGTGTAGTGTAGTGTAGTGTAGTGTAGTGTAGTGTAGTGTAGTGTAGTGTAGTGTAGTGTAGTGTAGTGTAGTGTAGTGTAGTGTAGTGTAGTGTAGTGTAGTGTAGTGTAGTGTAGTGTAGTGTAGTGTAGTGTAGTGTAGTGTAGTGTAGTGTAGTGTAGTGTAGTGTAGTGTAGTGTAGTGTAGTGTAGTGTAGTGTAGTGTAGTGTAGTGTAGTGTAGTGTAGTGTAGTGTAGTGTAGTGTAGTGTAGTGTAGTGTAGTGTAGTGTAGTGTAGTGTAGTGTAGTGTAGTGTAGTGTAGTGTAGTGTAGTGTAGTGTAGTGTAGTGTAGTGTAGTGTAGTGTAGTGTAGTGTAGTGTAGTGTAGTGTAGTGTAGTGTAGTGTAGTGTAGTGTAGTGTAGTGTAGTGTAGTGTAGTGTAGTGTAGTGTAGTGCAATGCAGTGTGGTATATGTAAGTAGGGTGTGATGTTGATTCGTGAATCATCACATAACGAAGTGACTTGGTTGGTGGCGAATTGAGTTGATATGTACGTGTATAGTTGATTTGGGGTGTCATTTTAATGACAATAATATAATGTGTTGTTGCTTTGTGTTTACATTTTAGTGAATGCAGTACCAGCACCAGAACCGGCACCAGAGAGAAATGGTGGTTGCTGTTCAGGTGCATGTCCTCAATGTCCTTGGTGCTGTGGATGTCGACGATGTGGAGATGGTAGTTGTTCTGGAGGCTGCTGCAGAAACTGTCCACGAGACTATTAACCACCAAGCATCACTCATCAACATGTCATCATGACAACTCACAACCAATTATGTAGCTTCTAATCGCTCTATTAAATATACTTGTACCCTTACATTACTCGAATCGCTTCTGTTCTCTCCTCCAATCATAAGTGCGTTGTTCCCGTTAGTGAGTAATGACAACCGAATATTTAATCCAATCAGCCTGTCATACACAACTATATGCATCTTATTTATGATCGTTGTCATAAATTCTCTCACGTATGCTCAATTCTTGCTTGATTCTTAGGATTATTACATCCGCTTAGTGGACACCTAGATTCAAATCTATGCCAGAACAACACTCAACCAAACAAGCATTGTGCATTTTTACACGGGGAATTTATAATCACAACATATGATGAGTTAAGTGAGCCATTTTTTCACAGATTAACAAATCGAGAGGTGGCCTTCAACACATACACTGACCCACTAGAAAGTCACTGAAATCTATTAACCATTAAATAAAATTTACATTTTATTACACAGCATAACAATGCATTATTGAGAATAGCAAATTGAGAGAAGTGGAATTTCTTCTCAATTAGCTCTTCATCGAGCCTATACACCAGTAACTGGTGGTGAGTAAATAGTAATAGTAATGATGTCATTAAGAACACCAGTAGTCAGATGCAATATAAAGTTGGTTGATAATTGACACTGATTATGTAATGATAAAGTTTGAAAAACGTCACTGTATGTTCAGTATAAGATTCGATTAGTAGATTAGTGAGTGTGTAGCTCTAGGTTGTGTATACATATGAATTTTGCTTTTCATTTCACATATGTAGGTGAATATTTTCATATCTATGCCTTTTACTTATTTGTTTGTATTTTTCTTGTTCTCGAAGATTTTCACTTCGCGATTCTTTTTAATAATTAAACAGTTTTGCATTAGAAATCTAGTATTGACTCGCAAATTTGATTTATATGCTAACATTATGTAAACAAACTCCGCCTGTAGCCCCTAGGTTTGCTGCCGGTCCCAAGCCCGGATAAAGGAGGAGGGTTGGGCATGGGGCTAGCAACCCCATCCCGTAAAATAGCAAACGTGCTAAAAAAACGCTAACAAGTAAAAACCTTTATAACCATTTTTACTCTGCCCTGGGAGTTGGAAGGTATGTTATGACGCCTCATGGTAAAAGGCGAGTTACTTCGGAAGCCACGAGGCCGATGTCTCTTCTGACAACCAGAGCAACAATTAATATAGGTACGTGGAATGTCCGCACGCTGTGGGAAACAGGGAGGACCATGCAAATAGCTGAAGAAATGAAAAGATACAACCTGAAGATACTTGGAATAAGCGAAACGCATTGGGTGCAAGCTGGACAGCAACGGTTATCCTCGGGAAATGTGCTTTTATACTCCGGCCACGAAGAAGAAAACGCCCCACACACACAAGGAGTAGCATTGGTGTTATCCCAAGATGCATGGAAGTCTCTTATAAGATGGGAACCTCATGGACCTAGGATCATCACAGCATCCTTCAAGACGAAGAAGGAAGGGATTGCAATGAATGTCATCCAGTGCTACGCACCCACCAATGACAGCCACGAACACGACAAAGACCAGTTCTATGCGAGGCTGCAGTCAATCATCGAGAAATGTTCAGCCAACGACCTGACCATTCTGATGGGCGACTTCAACGCCAAGGTCGGAGTGGATAACACCGGGTATGAAGACATCATGGGACAACATGGACTGGGAGAAAGGAATGATAACGGTGAGAGGTTTGTGAACTTATGTGCCTTCAACAAAATGATTATAGGTGGCACCATTTTCTCCCACAAACGTATACACAAAACTACATGGGTTTCACCGGACCACATTACGGAGAACCAAATCGACCACATCTGCATCAATAAGAAGTTTAGAAGGACCATGGAAGACGTAAGAGCAAGGAGAGGAGCCGACATAGCTTCAGATCACCATTTGGTGGTAACTAAAATGAAACTGAAGCTGAGGAAGCACTGGACAACTGGAGCAGCAGTATTACACAAGTTTAATACAGCCCTTCTCCAAGATACTAACAAACGCAACGAATTCAAATTAATTCTCAGCAACAAGTTCCAGGCATTTCAGGATCTACTAGAAAAAGGTGGAACTAATATGGAAGACAACTGGAAAGAGATTAAGGGAACAATAACCTCAACATGTCAGGAGGTTTTGGGTCTCAAGAAACAACACCAAAAAGAGTGGATTTCTGTTAGTACTCTGGACAAGATCCAAGAAAGAAGGAACAGAAAGACAGCGATCAATAACAGTCGGACAAGAGCAGAGAAAGCCAAGGCACAGGCCGAATACACCGAAGTCAACAAGCAAGTGAAGAGGAGCATCAGGTTGGATAAACGAAAATTTGTTGAGGACCTAGCAATGACAGCGGAAAAAGCTGCAAGAGAAGGAAATATGAGGCTCTTATACGATACAACGAAGAAGTTAGCTGGGAAATTCAACAAGCTAGAACGGCCAATCAAGAACAAGGCTGGCAAACCAATCACTGAAGTGCATGAACAACGGAACAGGTGGGTAGAGCACTTCCAAGAACTCTTGAATAGACCAGCCCCACTGAACCCACCAGTCATCGAAGCAGCAGCCACGGATATCCCTATAAGCACAGACCCACCAACAGTCGAAGAAATCAAAATGGCCATCAGACAGATCAAGAGTGGCAAGTCAGCAGGACCAGACAACATACCAGCGGAGGCACTGAAGACAGATATAGAAACAACTTCAAAGATACTCCACATTCTCTTCAGGAAGATTTGGGAGGATGAACAAGCTCCAAAAGACTGGAAAGAAGGATACATCATCAAGATACCAAAGAAAGGCGATCTCAGCAATTGTGAGAACTACAGAGGCATTACCCTACTTTCAGTACCAGGAAAGGTCTTCAACAGAGTGTTATCGAACAGATTAAAGGACCCAGTCGACGGCCAACTCCGAGATCAACAGGCCGGATTCCGTAAAGATCGATCATGTACCGATCAAATCGCTACTCTACGGTTCATTGTTGAACAATCAATTGAATGGAATTCACCACTTTACATCAACTTCATCGACTATGAAAAAGCATTCGACAGCGTGGATAGGAGAATATTATGGAGCCTTCTACGGCATTACGGCGTACCCGAGAAGATAGTCAACATCATACGAAATTCTTACGACGGACTACATTGTAAAATCGTGCATGGAGGTCAGCTCACAGATTCATTCGAAGTGAAGACCGGTGTCAGACAAGGCTGCTTACTCTCACCCTTCCTCTTCCTACTGGTCATCGGCTGGATCATGAAGACTGCAACATCTGAAGGCACTCTCGGAATACAATGGACAACATCGACGAAACTAGATGACTTGGACTTTGCAGATGACTTAGCTCTTCTTTCTCACACACATCATCAAATGCAGAAGAAGACCAACAATATAGCAGCAGCCTCAGCAGCAGTAGGCTTCAACATACACAAAGGGAAAAGCAAGATCCTCCGATACAAAACAACAAACACTAACCCAATTACACTTGACGGAGAAATCCTGAAAGACGTTGAAACCTTTACATATTTGGGCAGCATCATCGACAAACAAGGAGGGTCCGATTCGGATGTGAAGGCGCGGATTGGTAAGGCAAGGGCAGCATTTCTACGACTGAAAAACATCTGGAACTCAAACCAACTGTCAGTCAATATAAAAGTCAAAATTTTCAACACAAATGTGAAGACAGTCCTGTTGTATGGAGCTGAAACTTGGAGAACTACGAAAAGTATCCTAAGGAAGATACAAGTATTTATAAACAACTGCCTGCGTAGGATTCTTCGGATCTGTTGGCCAGATACCATCAACAACAACCTTATGTGGCAGAGAACTAATCAACTTCCAGTTGAGGAAGAAATTAGGAAAAGACGCTGGAGATGGATTGGACACACATTGAGGAAGCCATCAAACTGTGTCACAAGACAAGTACTGACTTGGAATCTTAAAGGCCACAGAAACAGAGGAAGACCCAAGAACACATTGCGTCGGGAATTGGAAACGGACAAGAAGAGAATGAACAGCACTTGGGAAGAGCTAGAACGGAAAGCCCAGGACAGAGTTGGCTGGAGAATGCTGGTGGGCGGTCTATGCTCCACTTGGAGTAACAGGCATTGATTGATTGATTAAGTAAACAGATTTTTGTTTTAATCAAATTTAGGTTTAGTTCGTATTTATTGTAACATGCATTCAGGCTAGCTAAAACACCATCGCCTTTAGTTTGTGGTTAGAATGAGCATCTCATATTTTCATGAATGAAGCATAAACTTGTCTCATCAATTCTCATCAGTCATATATTCATCTTTATTATTCAATGTTATTCTGAATTTCCTGATTTTTTTTAATAATTCTGATTATACCTGCATTAAATTACATCACTACACCCCCCTGTCATTTCCAACTATTATGCTTATATTTAATAATATAGTCGTCATCACATAGCTTCTTGTTTCGTAAACTGACATGTCCATCGCTAATGACATGCTCAAGTACTTCTTTTATCTAGTGTGATCACATCTTGCTTGGTGATAGATCCGTTCCAATTACGTTTGGTCTCTTTCCTCGGTCGATTACATTAAATCATTAATATAAATAAGACTTAAAACATTAAATTTCACGGGATTTATTTTTTTCTATTGATCAATCTATCAGCTATTTACAGCGAAACAAACAAATGATAACAGTAATAATATTATTATTGTTAAAATTAATAATAAATAATAATAATAATAATAATAATAATAATAATAATAATAATAATAATAATAATAATAATAATAATAATAATAATAATAATAATAATAATAATAATAATAATAATAATAATAATAATAATAATAATAATAATAATAATAATAATAATAATAATAATAATAATAATAATAATAATAATAATAATAATAATAATAATAATAATAATAATAATAATAATAATAATAATAATAATAATAATAATAATAATAATAATAATAATAATAATAATAATAATAATAATAATAATAATAATAATAATAATAATAATAATAATAATAATAATAATAATAATAATAATAATAATAATAATAATAATAATAATAATAATAATAATAATAATAATAATAATAATAATAATAATAATAATAATAATAATAATAATAATAATAATAATAATAATAATAATAATAATAATAATAATAATAATAATAATAATAATAATAATAATAATAATAATAATAATAATAATAATAATAATAATAATAATAATAATAATAATAATAATAATAATAATAATAATAATAATAATAATAATAATAATAATAATAATAATAATAATAATAATAATAATAATAATAATAATAATAATAATAATAATAATAATAATAATAATAATAATAATAATAATAATAATAATAATAATAATAATAATAATAATAATAATAATAATAATAATAATAATAATAATAATAATAATAATAATAATAATAATAATAATAATAATAATAATAATAATAATAATAATAATAATAATAATAATAATAATAATAATAATAATAATAATAATAATAATAATAATAATAATAATAATAATAATAATAATAATAATAATAATAATAATAATAATAATAATAATAATAATAATAATAATAATAATAATAATAATAATAATAATAATAATAATAATAATAATAATAATAATAATAATAATAATAATAATAATAATAATAATAATAATAATAATAATAATAATAATAATAATAATAACTATTATTATTATTATTATTATTATCATTACTATTATTGATAGCTAACTTGATGAGTGGGTTAATTCATTGTGATAGAAGCTTATGAATCAGTTTTACGTTCACATGCATAAACGTATGTACTTCAGAAAATGGTCAATGCAAACTAAAATTAATACGCGGTTATTGTAACTCCAGACAATGAATACTGCACATGATTTTGACGACATTTAATACAATACAAGAAAGTAAATTAAAGATAATGCATCCATGAACCATCTCCCGCTAAATCTGTAGCTTTAGCATAACATGTCACACAATAATTTTGTCCATGATTATTATCCCAAAATTGTTCACCAGTATGAGTTTCATAACGAATAGCGAATTGAGCTTTATCACCTGGAACCATTGTATCAGGGAAGACTAAACAAAACGAAAATTTATCTGTCACACCATCATATGATCCTTTAACGTATGAAGCAGATGTATCGAAAAATGTAATCCAATTGGTGTAAGTAATGCGTATAGTCACGCGTTTCTCATAACCCATACTTTTAACTCTAATTGTACCTGTTAGTATACTGTGTTGCATATCAATATGACAATCTTCTAAACAAACATTACTAGCAAGTACTCGACGAACAAAATTAGACGCTAATCCTGGTTGAGAGAAACATAAGCCAAACTGTTTAGCACCAATCCTAGCAATAGATTCATCAGAATCCAATCGTAAGTCTAGCGTAGCTGAAGCTGGTATTTTTGGAGGGGCTTCAGAGTCAAATACATGCCGTTCAGTTGCTAAATCAAGTCCTAAAGCATCAGCAAAACGTACTGCCTTTTGAACATGTGCGTCTGAAAGGCTTCTATTTGATTTTAGTGAACTACTACGTTTTGGTTTCATAGTTTCGGGAGTTTCAGCTATATCATTTACTGAAAACAGTTGGTTACCATCAAATGGAAGGAAAGTAGACAGATCAGTTAAATTCTTTGTTCGATTATTTTGCATACTTGTACAATGAGCAGGACTACGATCTCGGCTAGGTCGATGTAGTGAATTTGGTACGGGTGGTCTTGAAGATATACTACACTTTCTATCCACTTCTTCGATAAGGTCAGTTTTCTCATTTGTAGGTGATATATCTTCTGTTTGTTTATTATGTATATTTTCATTTGTTTCTGTATCTATTACAATAGTTGAATCATTAATACATAGATTAGACATCGCCCATGCTAATGTTTGATCTGATCGACTAATATCTGGTAAGTTCAAATCAATTGTAGGAGATTTATCAAAACATTCGGCTTGTAAACTATCTTCACCCAATGTACTAGGACTTAACGGTGGATAGGAATGATCAGATAGGTTATATTGTCCAGGTGAAGCATTCTCATCATCTGATAATAATGAACCTACTTCTAAATTACATTCATTTATTGATGTTTGAGGTTCAGTTGCTGTGGGCTTATTCCATGCATACATTTTACGTGCTTCAACTGATATATCACTTGAATTAGATAAATTACGTGGTAATACAGAATTAATTATATCATGAATATAATTGTCATGAGTTACCTTATCAACAATACCTTTTACTGAGTCCGATTGATATACATCCAAAAGTGTAAAAGTTACAGGATTAGATTTTTTATGCAGATATTCAGAATCAGTAAATAATGTAGTTGAAAATGAAATTAATTCCGTTTCATTAATTGGCTTACAATTTAGTGTTTGATTAAAATCACATAGATATCCATTTATTAATGATGATGATGATGGTGACAATGAAGATATACTACTATCGACATCATGAAAAGTATTCAACTTTAATTCATTCTCATGAATATGATTTTGAAAAGAATGTGAGATTTGTTTTGTACCAGTTATTAGTTCTGATTCAATCGTACAATTTGATGAAAATTGAGTAATGGAATTTTTTGTTGTATATGTACTATTCACTTCATTCAATTGTATACTACTGCTACTATGTGCGTCATCATTATTCTCCACTGTATTTAAATCATCTGATTCATATTTAGTATGATCGATTAGAATTGATGTAGTTGGCCAAGTATTATCATATGGTGTTGTAAACACAGGGATACTACATCCAAAAATGCTTGCAATTGTAGACCAAATAAACCATTTGATATACACCCACGTAGAAACATGAGGGCGTTGATTAGTTATAGTGTTAGTCTCTGTATTAATATCTGTTGATGCGGATCCACTAATTTCAATAGGAGTCCTTTGCTCTGAATTCAGATGACTAGTATCAGACATCAGCTATTGGCATTTTTCAGATAGATTTCCCCAAATAATTGATTTATTTATAGTACCATGATTAGTGAATGTGAATGTGTATAAATAAATCATTTATTTGTGCACAGTAATATTCATCAATGTGATTATTTGCTACAAACCTCAAAAACTACACTAATCAATTGAAATCACTAGTTCACTGAATTCAATGTGGGTAACAGTATTTTTTTGTTACCATGTAAGAAATATTAAAAATGTGAATCAGACCAAAGCCCAAATGTTTGTTTGGTATACTAGTTAACTGTTAAAACCTAACCAATAATATTTCGAGGTCAATCACTCTACGGACAGTAAAATAATTTAGCGAATACAGTAACCTGATTTGTTTGTTTTAAGGAAAAAATAAATGAGTGGGAGGAATAAGAGCGAAATAGACGACAACAACAATAATAATAACTAAATCAATAATTTATTTATTTTCCTAAAAGGAATCGCAAAATGATCAAGCCTTTGGGTACTTTTTTTCTTTAATTTTTTTCAAATTCTATAACATGTAAAGTAGTGTAATAGGCATGAAAACGATTGAAGTTACTAAAAGTCCAAAAAGGAATACATGAAATATTCCACTTAGAATAATTATTCAAAGTATATGATTTCTTCTGTATTATCATAAGATCATTATAGAATAGCTGATTTGAGGTCATTGAAGATTATCGTAAATCGACTGAAATGGAAATTTTATTATTGGACAATAACTCAGCGGTACCTGATATTTAAGCGTTCACCTCGATGTTTAAAGGTCCTGGGTTCAATTACTTAATGGGATCAAGGGTACGAACTGCTGAGAAGTCCCGATTTAAAATGAGAAAGTTGTTAGGTGACCTGTAGTTTCTATCGGTGCTCATCCGAGACCCATTTCTGAAGAATGCAAAAAATAACACAAATTATTTATCAAGAATTTATGATAACTTTAATAAACTTTAGTGTTGAGGGTATTAGCAACATTTACAATACTCATTGTGAAGTATCCAGGACGTTTTGTATTTTTAGTGAGTGAATACTACAATATTATTGCGTAGTTTTCAGTAAATAAATCAGTTTGCGCTCAAGATATTTTGTATTTTTCATCTCGTATATATAGTTGCATTACATTGACGTATTTACAGATGTCAGTTTCAGATAACTACAGATGCTTAGATTAAAATCATTATTGAAATTACACCCATATACACTGGAGTCATCCAATAAATGCAAGGAGATGTAACTAAAAATATTAAGCACAACCGACTTAGTAAACGTTACAAGCACAGATAACCACTGCCAAATTTCACTTTCTGAAGTAGTGTCAAACAGAGTGTGCTCAGCTTTAGGTCTTTAGGTGTAGGGTTCGACACCTAGTGAGGTCATGAATGTACACCAGTTGGGACTTCCGCACAATTGCAAATGAACAGTCGAATGCTTCCTGGTTTTCTTTAATCGTCTAGCTACAACCAGTCTATTAAGTAAATTATAGCATTTAACAGTCTCAACAAACAATTGATAGGTATTTGTTAAATTTTCAAAATAAGGTGGAAATCGTGGTATATGCCTTCTGGCGGGTAAACAACAATAATTTAATTCGCTGTTATGACACATATTTACCCTAAGCCAGAGAATTTCATGAAATTGTGAACTTTTGAACAGAATGTTTATGAATGCGGTAACAGTCATCAACTAATGTGCGGTTTTAAACAAGGATTTTAATGAACTGATTGGTGCTTTGCCACAATAACCGTAGTGTCTCCTAATCAAAGTAGTCTTTCGCTTGCCTAAGATCTTTACGCTGGCATAATATACTGAGTCTTTTCCCATTTTTCACGTTTGCGATTTAGTTTGGTAAATTCCTACTATGTTAAATTTTCAAAGTTATTAACAACAGGATTTGTAGGTGTTGAGTAATTTTATCACACAGCGAATGAAGATTGAAACTTACATACCCCAAATGAGATGTCTGAATGTTATAAGCTTCATCTTTGGTGAGATTGCTGGTGCTTATTCCTTTCAAGCACCATAATACTACTTAACAAATTCAAGTGGCTCCTAGTCATCACCAACACTCCAAATAATATTAATTTATAGTGGATACCACTTGATGATTATTTCTATTATTAAAGGAATTTTGTATAGGAATCAATGTTCTACATTGTATTGAAAAGAGTAACTGTCTCTTAAATTCTCGTTCATAATAACATTATTTCCTGAATGCCTGGCTTGATTGGTCGAAATGATTTTCATTAAACTAACTGTTGACATTCACGTCTTCTAACCAATAACCCACGATATTCGCCTGGCAGACTTAAATACATTAACCTTTTGAGAATAAATGTGTTCCTAGATGCTTATTAGCTTATGTAAACAGCTACAGATTTCATCCGGGATGTGGAAACAAACAGCGGACTTGGCTTCTATTTGCACATTTCTCAAACAAAAATAAATATGCATAATTATTAATAAGCTGAATCCAAATTTCCAAAACTAGCACATAGTAGTATACCTATAACCAGAAGTCTTTTTATATAGAAGCTGGTTAGCGAGGATATCATGAAATATTCATAGTTTATGAACTGCAAATTATATACAAACAATTATAAAACTAAAGTATATGTTCAGAATTAAGGGTATGTGAAATAAGCAGAGGTAAAGTATTTTACACATAAATAATCGAAATATGTAAAATAACCCCCCCCATTTACACTCCTGGAAATTTGTCCCGAAAGTTATGTTATGACATAAAGAAAGAGAGGAAAGAGGATTTGGTTGGTTGTAGCGAACGCCAATGGAATGTGCCTAGTTGATAATGCGCGACTGACCTAAGCCCACTTGCCCCCAGGCCGACAATAGAACCAGAATTGAGAACCGGAAAAATGAGAAACGAGATCGTATTATGTTTTAACCATACCTTTATTTAGACACAAAACCAGACCACACGGTAAACCAATAACAAATCTAACATTGATACAGAACAAAGGAAAGGGTAGCAGTAAATGAGGGCAGGTTGGACACAATTAAGTAACCGTAGATTATAGTAACAAACAATATACTGAGAGTAAATATACTAAACGGAAGAACCAGGCAAGGGGAACGTAACAGTTATAGAAATGAAATGATTACATTATCCACAGTTATAATAATTGAAATAATGTTCTTAAGCACAGTTCTCGAAGATAATCAATCTTCGTTAGGTGCCCGGTATATCATGTTACATCATCGTAATTCAATCACCCTTCAGTAATAGTCATCATAGAGTCAAGGAATTATTTTAGGAGTAACAGAAAATTTATAAAGAAGTTTGCTCAACTAAATTTAGTCTGTATCTAACATTAAACGAACTACGGTTGAACTTACAGAGATCAATTTCATCAATAAATTTAGTGTTTTGTTACACAAGAAGTTATTGAAAATTCTTGATGGAAAAAGAATGAATCTAAGGAAAGTTCATTTTAAATTGACCTAAATTTAATGAATAGTTGTGAGTAAACTTCAAATTTCTATAGTTACACATCCACTTTTAATTGTCAGTTAATAAAATTAATTTAAATGTAAATTCAACACTTATAGGGCAAACATTTGACTTTGAAAAAAATACTGAATTCACTAACGATGTAACTATCTATAACTGTAACCACTATTTTACAACATGTACATGATTGTATGACTTCATTATAAACTAAGTAAAATATTGAGTTGATACGATGATCGTATAGTTCGTAATATAATAATATGTTTATTTATATAATTAGGATAATCTTGTATTTTCCCGTTGATTTTTAATGGACTGAAACTGGCCAGTCTCTGTTGCCATATGTGCATCCTGAGCGGATTGCATCGATATAGCGTTATTACACAAGTTAAACATTTAAGTTGGATTGTGACTGGCAAGTGGAATCCAGGACGCGCGTTTCGTCCTATTTGGGACTCATCGGCTGGATGTACCTGCATCCCAATGTTGATGTTCACGCTGGGATTCGAACTCAGTCAGCTTCGTGCCAAACGCCACCGCGTTCACCACTAGGCTACTGTGTCCACCTAAAGGCTAGAATTTAAGGAACATCCTAAAGTTAGTAACTAGCTACCTGATCACTGTAATTGAGTAGAGGTGTATTTGTGGAGATAGGTCGTAAGTATTCTTCATAGAATGATGTTAGTTGGGTACTACTGGGTACACACTACTGAAGAATCCTGTAATAGAACGAAACAGTTGTCCAGTTCCTCTTGGTTTACATTGGTACCTAGCCAACATTATTTTATGACTAATACATGTGACAAAGCTAGGTATTTATCTCCACAAAACCACCTCAATTAAATAAATTAGCCAATAAGGTCATTATATTACATGATCATAGGTCAAATGAACAAAGCGAATGAAGGCAAAACGTGACATGATGATAATGATACTCTTAAAAACAACCTGTAGGTAATATGGTGATCAGAGCCAACGAAAGATTTGGAATTGAATCATCCAATCTAGAGCACTCACTATTACCAAGAACCACTGTTAACAAGTATTTTGAAGATAAAGAATATCTGTTGCTGCGTGTATCAAATTATTGATTGTTCAAGTGAATTTTATGATTATACAAATCATATGGAGTAATCAATCAAGTTTTTTAATAGGATTTTGCTTGAAGACCTCAATAGAATATTAGTGACGCATAAGGTGAAAGTTTATTGTTCGGCAATTCAACTTATTTTCAAATGAATTCACAAAATTATTAAAATACCTAAACCTATGCGCTCATTATTAGGTGTTATTGTAGCACTCTTTTTTTCATTGCAGAAGTAGCTGAATGTTATCTGATACTTGAACGTGTGAAGAAATCTAATGTATTTGCATTCAGGAATAGACTAAATTTAGACAACCATTGGAAACCAGGAAGCAATTGATATCTAATTCGTCCTAATATGTAACTACTTAGAAGTTTGAATCCCAGGTCAATTTGTGATATAAAATTAAAGTTGAATGATCTCTTCAATCACTTAATCAATTACAGCATATTTTCATTTTCTAGACGCAACACTGAGTTCTACTCATTTGTTAACCAACAATTAATCTTTTAATTTTTTTTTGAGTGAATTATTGATAACTGAAACATTCAATGACCTTGGTCATGGAATAAAATCGATTTACGCGTTTACGACCACTCTCACTTATTTCAAAAACATTGTATGTTTGTGCGTTAGTGTCTAAAAATAACTTCTTTGTATTATAGTGTCATGTGATTAACCTATTTTCACTTTGTTATATAAGTTAACATTATTATTTTTTGAATGTTATTCATTACCCAATAGGTGGTAATAGCTGTCAATGATTCAAGTTTATCTTTTATCAAATGAAAAAAATATAAAATTGATTAAATTGACTACCGGTAGGACTAAATCATGATGTTAGATCAATTAGATTTGTAAAACATTTTTTTCATGGTTGTTGAGACAATTTTTTGTAATCATACAGTTGACACTAGTAAGTATGCTTCGTAATTTCTATGAAATGACAATAATAACCTATTTCCTAGATAAGGGGCTACATTGAAAGACTATTTTTTTTCAGTTACAGACTAGAACTATGTCAAGTTAGATATGAGAAGAAATGTGACAAATATATATTACGATGTCATGACTGCTGTCTTAAAAAATCAATTAAAATCGGATCCTTTTTCATGAAATACGAAGTTATTTTGAAACAGAATATGGTGAAGCAAAATATCAATAACAATTACAGTGTCTTTATGTAATGTGAGTGAAGTAACATCTATTCAGCAGCATGAATACTGCAGAAATATATCCACGCAAAAGATTACTGTATCCATGCAAGATGTTGGTAAAAGAGTTGAAGTTGAAGAGTATGCTATCAGAAAAGAAAATATAACCACAGGAGAAGTGTTAAGACATAATGGGCAAGTCAACTTCATACTATAACTTCTACATATTTTCGATATTTGGGATTAGACATATTAAGAGTATCCCAGACAGAATAGTGACAACTCTGCTACCTATTATCAGTCAATATGTTCCATTTGGCTTAATACGGATAAATGGAAATTATGGATATCAGCATCGTATAGTGATTTATCAACGTCAGTTTGAGGATCGTATAACAGATGTACATACTAGCAACATGTAACGTATATGGAGTAGATCAAGAAAGTACCTCAGACCGCATTATGGATCACAAGAACATGGATAAGTATTAATCGCTAATTTTTCAAATTTAATGAACATGGAACTACTTAATAACCTTAAAAAGTTCATCGGTCGTGTGAACTTATTATATCCGCTTTGGGTTTTCTTATCTATAATTATTTCTACAATTGGTTTAGGATGCATCGGGATCATCTTTAGAACGGCTCAGCGAGAGCACTGAAGTTATGCTCTACCGAACTACCCTATCTTAAATCGACTTTATGGTTAAACTTATGGGTTCTAAGCAAAAGTGAGGTTATCCTCAGCTTTTTTCAATATTTACCAAGTCAATTATGTCTAGACTGTGACCATACTTCGCTTCATTATGTGAGTAACAATTGTATAGGCGTAATGTTAATTAAAAGTTTAGCTTTAAATCCTAATTTTCAATATATATATTTTTTGTTTTTATTAAGTTTACCAGGTACGGTGCACTACCACTTCTCATAGCCAACAGATGAAGATGACTTCAGGGGCTTGAGACGAAATTTTTAATGAAAACTATGTTGTAATCTTAGGTGCATATTCGTTAAGTAAATGGGAAATGATCTCAAATACTGAACATTTATTGATTGTTGAACACATAGTAGATAACCATGGCCCCAAAGATCCGGTAATTAATGAATAATAATCAAATACTTTTGTTCGTTATCTGATAAACTTTGTTCATGGCATTCATAAGTAGTTGAGATATTGAAAGTACGGGCCCCTATCAACATACAGTGCAACCAAGTGTGTTCATTTAGTACTTGATGTATTGTAAATGTTGTATTTTACTAAGATTATCAACTCTTATTCACATTATATTTATCAGAAATTAGTTCTTCTGAGAGAGGGTATATTTCTCTAAGTGAAAAATTAGAAAGTAGATAAAGTAACTTATAAGAATAGAAATCATTGAGTTTTGCCTAAAGTGAGAAATTCCTAGATGTTTTTTAATCATAAAGTGAACCCTCACGAGATATCACTATTTCATCCTAATTTGATTCATCCAAATCTTGGAGATTTTAGGGTTTTGGTCTAGTGAGAAGAAGACATTAATATTCTCAGACATTAAGTTTTGTTCCAGCAATTTCCACTTACATTTATTCTATGATACGTTGTAATGCATAACTATTGACACCAATAAATTGTTACTTTTTATCTAACATGACTAATTTTTAATGGTCATAGTTTTTCACTAATACTATGAAAACTTCAAGCAGTGAGAATTTTTTCATGTCTGTTAGACTAAAACAAAGTACATTTTTAAACAGATAGCAATAACATCTTAACTCATAGAATCGAATATTTTCTTTGTATAGACAAACCGATCAAGATTGAAATTGGCAAGATAAAGTGGTAATTAGATTTCGTATGAGCATAGCACCATGGATAAATTTAGAACTGATAATTTTTTTGGACTAATCATTAGTGGTCTAGCAATGAAAGAAATAACCTGCAGAGTAAAATAATCTTAAAATGAACTGTTAACCCACTAATTATTTATGGTAAAATCTTGTGATGGTGGAAAATTATTGAAAATTAAATTAGTTTGAGTCTAGACTAGAGGTATGTCATGTATTGTGCAAACAGGGTATATGGGACTCTGAAAGATAGAGGAATAAAAGAATAGTGAATAGATGTTTCATTTAATCAATGAGATGAATTTATTTGTAATAATCAACTCAACTGACGATAATAAACCTTGAAGAGAAAGTGAAACTAAAGAATCCTGACAAATGAGACAGGAAGTTCATTGATCAAAGTTTCAAATAAGTTATATATCTCCCATTGATGAGAAATCACCGTTCTTATTATTAAAGTGTGTTAATGCAGCGAAGGCTAGGATAATGAGTGAGGTTGACAAGTTGCATATAGTTTATTTTGTTACAATCTTTATAGTAACAGGAAGTATTGCATTACACCATACGTGTCATTGTGTTAGAATACATTGGAAGCTGGACAAAATAGTTCGTGGTAACTGTAGTTAAATTTGCAAAGCTGTTGTCGCGACCGAGTCGTTGTCTCAGCCTCCGATTACTAAACTTGCCTTGTTCCCGATAAAAGATGAAAACCAGAATGATAGCTGAACATAACTATTTATTCTCAGCAACTAAATTGGAATAACAACGCTCAATCAAAATATAACTGTTAACTTTGCCATTATCAACAAGAATATACAGAGTTTGGAATAGTACAATTAACTAAACACAAATTACAACTTGTTCTATACAATTCTGTCACTACTAAAAAGGACTGGATAAATATCAAATTGGTCACTACACTGTAACCAAGTAATAAATAAACACACAAATAATAGAAATGTACCTTTGAATGATTTCGATTTGTACTTGCAACACAGAAACCTTCTCTCAGTTAAATCCAAACAACAATTAAAGTCGGTTTAAGTTCCAATAGTACTAGTATGTTTACTTTGACAACTGTCTGTTCACTTTCAATTTTCAAATCACTTCGGCTGATTTTACTTAATGATGGAAATTATTTCGTCGACAAATACACTGTCAACAACTAGAATTCAACTAAATTTATCGAACAAAAAACCTATTGATCATTACTGATTATTGTCTTTGATTTAATTTCTCTTCGTTTTTCTTTAAAACGACTCATACAACAGCATAATTGTAGAAAGAAATTAATTCAAAATACTAAGTCTCATCAAATTAATAGAAGTGGCTACCCTACGATTGGATGGCTACCCAGTGGTATAGAGGGTTATGTATCCGTCAACTCGAAGCCCCTGATGAGGAATCTGGGATACGCACTGCTAAGGAGTCCCGCACGGAGGAGCTGTCCAGTTCTTCTTGGTTTTAAATAGTACCCTGACAACACCAAGCTATGACATATTCGATCAATTCACATACCAATCTCTGTATAAATAACCATCTAAACTAAAAGTCTTTAATTTTCTATCTATTTCTTCCTCACTGTATTCAAACAAGTCAACATTTTAAGCACATTCAATGTTCAACATTTTATGTCATTAATATTTACATAGATATTACTTAAAGCTAAAATTGTATCGGTTATTCAGAATGAACTATTTCAATAAACTTTAAAAGTAATGTATGAAAAAATCTCTACTTCTTGTTTTTTGTCTTTTGAAAAGTAAATGTTATATGTACTTAACGTCTAACAGTTATTCACTTAAAATATTTCTCACTACTTTTTATTGAAAATATTGAATTTTAAATCTAAAAAAGAAAGTGAACATCTTCATCAAGGGTAAGAGAGGTGATTATCCTCAAGAAATTAATGCTGATCACATTTGAAAATTATCAGTTATTAGATGTTAATATTAAATTGACATCACGAATAACTATGAAATAGACAGCCATTAACAATCAAGTGACACTAGACAAATGTTTCGTTCTAGTATGTGACCATTGAGTTGTGCATATCCACGAAACCCTTAGGGATCGATCCTATGACCTTCAGGCTTCGTGGCGAACGCCCAACCATTGAATCACTGAGCCAGCTCCCAACAGTTGATATTTCTAATCCAGTCAATTCACGATATGTTTTACGCAACTGTATTGACTTCCATCGGTGGGTAACTGCCTCACACCCGACATGATTGAACTCCACTAGACACTTTTAGTGCGTGGTATAGTAGGTTCTAACATTCATCCTTAAAATAATTGCGAATACTTACAAGTATCGAATCATATTACAGTATAAAGCGACTAATAGTACTATTAAGATTTCAACAGTTTTATACATTCATTTAGTTTCTGACATAAAACATTTAACTATACCCTAGATATAACGGAGTCAGAAATTGCAAATTTCTTGGGTTTATTGTCAGTGATGCAGTCATAATGCACACATTGTTCTATGAATTTAGTTAATTTCGTGATAATCAACTGATCACTTCGAGAGATTATAAGTATTGACTAACTAATTGACTTAAATCCATAATGAATGGATGTTAAAAAGATTGAATATGTCACCAGTAAAAATGAATTGTTTTGCTTAACAATATATCAGAGTATTTTGTACAAAATAAGCATAATTTAAATCCATCTAAAACGAAAACAGTTATCTGATTCTGAATATGTACGTTATTTATCAATCTACAAAGTTAATACTTGATCCTCATGCTCACTATTAAATACTCCAAAGATAAGTAAGAAAAAATACAGTAGTAGTTTAAAATGAATAGTTTATTTAAATGAAGGAGGAGATAGATGAATGAGAGTTTGTTGAGTTATTAGCTGGTGGAGGAGAAGTGTCATCCGACTGTTGCTAAGATGTAGTCAAGAATCTTGGTCGATCGCCTTCAGATATTAGTGTCTGTGAAAATTAAAAACGTTGCCATCACTGTTAGTTGTTTAAGGAGTTATTTACCACTACATATCATAGACAATCAGTACTTACCGGTTTATAAATGATGCAATAAATGAAGCGTACTTTACTTATTTAAAATTTACTAGCCAGTATCCAAAATAACTACTGCTAACAAGCATTTTACCATGAGAACGTTAAATTTATACATTCATTTAACATTCATTTGAACTTACTATTTCAGTTATATTATTTAAATAACCAATAAGTGATAATCAATCTCGACATGACTGATTATGTCTTATTAAAAATTGTTATGTTTCTTTTTAGGATCAATGAAATTAATATTTGATGGTAGTTTTCATCTAATATGCACCATAGAAACTACCGTTTTCTCCGTTTTAAATTTATTTTTTTCACAATTATATCTGATGGTTATTAACAGTAATCAAGGAAATGATCCTATATTACACATATTGTACTTAGAAACTATGGATAAGATTGTATCCCTGGCTAACAAAATCAATTAAATCCATAATTTAGATTGCCAGAAGCATTATGTAAATTACCAAGTCTGGCCTAGAGATCATCTGCTCAGTAATATTCATCGTTAAAAGGTAACTATAGGCACCGTAACACACTTTACCACTTAATTTCGCGAACCAAATTACTAAATCATGAAACCTGAATCAAGTTGGACTTCATGCAAATTATCCTCGCCACCAACATATATCACATATAAGGTATTATACATGAATATGAGTGATTCACATTCAAAATATAGTTATTGGAACTCAGTCAATATTATCAACAAATGATTGATTATTATCCAGCACAAAATAATCCGTAGTGTTGTTCTAGCTATTGAATCCAATATGATGTAGATTTGCACCACTAAATGGGTGTCAGAAGTGAAATATCAGTGAATGCTAGTTAACATTAAGTGTGAATTCATAGTTTCGTGACGATTAGTTCTAAATTGTCTAAGAAATCTAATAGTATAATAGTTTCATATTATAAATCTAATCACTAACGAAGAATGAAAATTTACTATTGCGTGATTATTGTCATATTTCAAATGAAGCATTTATTCCTAGTTTATCGCAACTATTGAAGTTATTTTGTGAACCTTTTGGCATTGAATTCAAATTTTCAGTGCGTGAATAATTTCGGAATTTCATTTTTAAATATTCCGCCTACTATATTTTCCTTTAAATTCGATATTCATGAAAAGAGACTTATTTGGTACTGTCGTAGACTTTTCTAGTTGAGGCTTAGATTTAAGATTGCTATCAATGGACCTTGTTAGATAATCATTTTTTAATGAATATTTGTCAAAGTTTAGATAGTTCCTCATTATTGATATTATTTCTGCAAATTCGTCTAGTCTTTGAGGTAAGTAGGCGGATTTAGTTTCTACTGCAGTGGAGCTTATTTTATTGGCCACACAAAGCGGATCCTTTCCAAATGCATCTTAGAACATTATTAATCATGAATTCTAAAAGGTGAATACAAATCAGTTACAAGCTCAATACAAGAACGCCTTATCAACTCTGGTCACATTGTTCCTCCAAAAATGTGTCATTTTAAAATACTGATAAACAAGTGAATGCAGTATATACACTTAACATTCAAATCAATGTCAGAATAAAGCTAGTCTTTGCTACTGGTATTTATTTCAAGTAATTGTATTCAACAAAAGTTCAGTGGTAAGCTGTTTCTGTTCAGAACACCAGTATTTAACCATTTTACTTGAACTGATGGTCATTAACATGATATTCAACTTCATCTTATAGTCTAGTTATAATGAGACGTTGCAACTGTTATTTCGTTAACGCCAGCATGTAACATTTTTGGATTTGAAATAGTTAGAATTAATGAGGAAGGTAATCAAACCGAGAAGCAGTAAACACCCGCCTTTTCATATTCTGTGCTTCGCTAGTGGATTACACCCAAAACTCTTTCGTGAGTATTATACATCATATTTGTTGGTTATTGATCTTATTAGTTGTATCTACCTTAATCATATAAAATGAACAATATGTTTCATTTGACTAGTTTAAGTAATCCGAGTTCTGTATCAAATGTGATTAGATTACACTCAGTTTAATTACATTAGGTCAGCTATTTATTCTGATTGTTTGGATGATAGCAAATTCTACTTACATGAAACTATTATATCAGCTCACTAGTGACTAACTTTTAAAAGTAGTTCCTGAGGTTCTGATGAGTAGACGTGACTAATATAGTTCAATCATGTTGGATATGGTGCAGTTACCCATTGAAAACGTTGGTCTAGGTCGCATAAACATATGACAAATCCACTGAAGTTAGAAATATAGACAGGTGGGAGCTGGTTCAGTGGTCTAATGGTTTAGTGTTCACCGAGAAATCTGAAAGTCCTGAGGTTGATCCCTGGTGGTTTCGTGGATATGGAGTGCTCAATAGTCGCATAGTAAAACAGATCAATTGTCCGATATTTCCTGGTTTCTAATGGCTGTCTAATTCACAGTGATTCGTGATATCAAATCAGTAATTGTTTTGTTTAATCTTTTATCTTATCGCTGTGAAGCTTTGGTCATGGTATACCAAAGGCATAAAGAGTTTTCTTGATCCTGAATTATCATTAATCGGTTTAAGGATGAAAGAAATGGAAATCATTATATATATGGCAATCGTTTATGCATTTTTCAGTGATGACTAATGCATATAGAATAGAGAATATCCCAGCAAGCCTGTACGACTTCTCAATAAAACAATAAATTGAATACCCTTCTCCTCGTGACACAACTATAAAAATCAGCTCACTACTAACTTCAAGATATTTTTAAATTACTTATGAGAAGTCGTTAGTGGTGAAGTTCGGACACTTGTGGAGAAAGACAATTAGGGCCAGAGGTTTTGATTGATATCCGCTCCGTATCACAACTTGATTGAAATGAGAATCCCATCACTAAACACCGATGCGTTCAACGGCGCTGATAGTAAAACGTTCTTCAAGAGATGTGATGGTCCTGGTTTATAATGTCTGACAGATTTAAAATTACACACTGTTGAGCAGTCCTACACTACGATGAAACGGCTGTCAATTGGTTATCATTAGTGTCCAACCGACACCAATGTATAACAAATGCAGACAACAAATTAAGTGTCAACGCAACAAAATACTCCTTCAGTTATTGATTTACTTGGAATAAAAACCGCTTCAATTCGCAATTCAGTAGTGTAATAAACAAACAACGAATCTTGCATTATTATTAACGAGAAACAACCGTCATCTGTTAAAATCAAAGTAAATAAAATATCTATATCATTAGGATGAACTTGTATATTCCTGTTGATTTGTCATGGATTGAAACTGGTCAGTCTCTGATGCTATATGTGCATCCTGAGCAGATTGCCTCGACATAACTATTAATCACAAATATTGACTAGGCTCAGTAGTCTAGTGGTAAAAGTGATGGCGTTTGACACGAAACGGACTGCGTTCGAATTTTTGTGTAAATATCAACATTGGAATGCAAGTACATCAGGCCGACGAGTCCCAAATGGGACGAAACGAGCGTCCTAGATTCTGCTCGGTAGTCACAATCTAATTTAAAAAAAGAAATATCAGTATAAGCATTTATCTTAGTTAACTTTATAATACTAACTAATTCAACAAATTTATTCAATTTCAATGTTCATTTCTCTTTTATTTCATTGAATTTCTCGTTTGATCATGATGTGTCGCTTATATACAAAAGCTATTGAATAGAAATTCATTTATTATGAAATTTCATTCATTATCATAATTAATGACTTTACAATTTTCAAACAGAACTCAATGTTCAACATTTATTAAAGGTATTTAATGTTTAATTGTAACAGTACGTTGTTTAAACAGACGAAAGTAATCAAATACAAATACTGAAATTAAAATAAAATGTAAAATATTCATTCAAGTCAACCAATAAACACCTAATAAAGATTGTTTTATCTTTAGGATCATATTAGTAAGATCAGATGTCTGACAGTTGAGTTGAAGACATATATTTAACTTCATAAGTTGGATTGCGATTGGCAAGCGAAATCCAGGAAGCATCTTTTGTCATATCTGGGACTAGTAGGCTGGATGTACCAATGTTAATGTTCACGCCAGAATTCGAACTCAGTCTGTTTTGTGCCAAACGCCACCTCATTCACCACTAGGCTACTAAGTTCAAACAGTCACACTTTTGCAACGAGTATATGTCATTAGAATTAATTTGTTTACATCTTCCCGTTGATTTGACATGGACTGAAACTGGTCAGTTTCTGATGCTATATGTGCATTCTGAACAGACTGCCTCGATATAGGGATAAATCGCAGGTATTATTTAAGTTGGATTATGCTTAGTAAACGGAATCGAGGACGAGAGTTTCGTCCTATTTGGGACTAATCATTTAGATGTACCTGAATTCTAATGTTGATGCTCACACAGGGATTCAGTCCGTGATAAACCAACGGGAAGATATAAATTTATCGTAATATACTTAATTGGTTTAGAAAATATAAGGTTCATTATAATCTAAGATACATTTTAATGATAAATGAATGAAGTATAAACCCTTGTTAAAGTGAAGGTTTACTTTCAATTCAAAGTAATGCAATGCATTGTTATTCTATTGAGTGGATGAATGTGTTGTACACTTTATCTCACTTTGACTGGTTAAGTTATAACTGTTGTAGATTTTGAAACTTGCTAACTCAATAGAATCTGTCATAATATATTTCAAGTCTCCATGAATGCCTTGCTGATTTATGTGAATAACTAAAAATCTAAGTCAAATATAATTTCCTGTCGACTATCCCAAACTACCTAACATCAAATTTCAATGTAGTCAGACATATCAAATGTAAATTTACACTATAATATGCTAACCAAATGAATAGTAACGTAACTAAAATGGCTGAGTACAATACATTAATTAAACATTCAAAACGTTGTAGATAACTATAACTACCCATGTTTAAAATAATGCATTATTTAAGTTGGATTGTGACTGGTAAGTGGAATCCAGGACTAACCAGCTTCAGTCCATGACCAATCAACAGGAATATACGAGTTCATCCTAATATCTATGCTTCCATTGCAGGAGTGTGACTGTCTGGACTCAGTAGTTCAGTGGTGAATGCGGTGGTGTTCGACACGAAGAGGATCGAGTTCGAATCCCACTGTGAACATCAACATTGGAATGCAGGTACATCCAGACTACAAGTCCCAAATAGGACGAAACTCACGTCCTGGATTCCACTTGCCAGTCACAATCCAACTAAAATAATACTTGTTAATAATCGCTATATCGCGGCAATCCACTCAGGATGTACATATGGCAACAGAGAGTGATCAGCTTCAGTCTATAACAAATCAATGGGAATACAGAAGTTCATCCTTATAGTATAAAATAATGAGTTTTCTTTAAAGATATTTCAATGTATTCAACATAAAAACACCATGCATAAATGCAACAACTATGTACAATATAATGAAAAATCAAGCTAAAACTTTATTAAACTTAAAATATGTTCATTTTATATTAGATATGCGAAGCGACAAAAGGTTGTCAACATATTAAAAACACAACGTTAAAACATACATTAATAAATACAAGTGTTTTCAAAGGAAAATTTCTCTTAAAACTACAAGAGAAAGTATTAGGCTGAAAAAAAAAACCTATTGTCACAAGAGGATACAGTGATAACCATATAATACCATTAATGTTTAAACGTTGCATAGCAACCGATGAAAATAGAAGAAAGAGTTTTGAAATCTAAAATAAACTAATATCAAATGAAAACTGCTCTCAATATGAACAAATATCAGTTGGATAATTAATGAATTCAATGATATTTAAAAGTATCTAATTACAAGCATAAGTGGATAGAATACGGTAGATTCAAGCGAACCAGAGGAAATGATAACGTAAATTTATTAAGAATATCACCATTTTTGTCTCCAACTTCAATTACTAGTCCCTATGATATGAAAGTTATTTTCTGTCGTCGATGTTACCATTTTCATTTCTTACACAGTTAAATCTCACTAATTACTGTTAGCACAATCTCGCGATGTTATAATTCATGGCGAAACATACATTCCTTCTTTCTTGATATTCAAAAACACCTAATAACCATCTTACACAAATCATCAATCAAATTTGACCATAATAAATCAAGTTTAATGGGTAATAATAAGTAATTGGAAATACAATAAGTACTGTGATTTTGTACTTATGTGACACGCTAATGACTTTCAATCAATAAAAAGTTAGAGTATGATCTAATCATCTGCAGTTAGGTTGTGTATAAAATTATAATGTTAAGCCTTTAAAATGTAAATTCACAAAATCATGAAGAAGATACTTAGAAACAGTATGATGAAGGAAAGTCAAAACATAGTAAAATTTCGTCAATATTTTATGACGATACACATTGGAGAAAATATGTCTAAATTAGGCTACCTATTCATCATTACTACATAAAATACTATTTAATCCTAGTTATGGAACTAATATATGTACTAATTAACAATTTGATAATAAAGATTAAGGCAGAGAATTTAAAAGTAGCTATTATGTGTATTATTGCTCTCGTTGTCAACGTATAACCCAAATCAGTCGACACACGTATTTTAGTAGATTTTATGACTTCATAGGGTTAACTTGTATCCAACGGATATATAATGATAGTTGACATTAACAGTAAAACATATTCAAGTGTTTACTCCTGAGTATTAGTTAACAAACTTATTGATCACAATATCAGATTGTTAGGCCAAGCTTTTTGCACTTACTAAGACTATTCCCTAGATATATTCACTGTTGTTGATTGCATCTTAAATGGGATTCAACCATTATTACATTTCAATGTATACTTAATGTTAAATGATTCATGAATAAGGTTTGGTTTAAATGTTACGCACGCTACTTATTCTAATTACTGATCTGTAATATTAAAATTTAGGAATTTGTTCCTAACCATAATTTCAATTTTCATAACACCATAATACTTCTCCCTATTTACTTTCATGCTTCGAAACGATATATTTTAATCATTTTACTGTTCGGTTGTTGTGGCCATTCACATTTTGAGTGTTCATTAATTTGCTAGAACCCATCATTTTCGATCATTTTTTCATTTATTACCAAATGTATAAATGGTGCATATAAGAAACTAATTTTCACCGAAGATCTCCCTTGTCACCCTAATCTTTACTAAATTTGTGTATTACTTCAAAATGTACGACTACCATAAACTAACCTGTTCATAACAGACAGTTGAGGATTGCTGAAAACGCTTAAAATCAGAAGTTTGATGAACTTTGAATTCTAATATATAACGCTGACTAAATGGAAAAGTGTATGGAAGTTCGACATGCAAAACAAATAGGTCTTAGCCGTATACCATGTTGTTAAGTGTTTTAAACATAATGGAGATTCACTGGAACTACAATATAGACACTGGCAATACAACTGAACAGCTTAGTAATATAACATGTAACAGAATATTACAACTATTAGACATTATCAGGATTGTTAATATCTTCAGCTGAAAACTACGTATGCGTACAATTGCTATGTAATTATGCAGTAATTGTGAATGAATTCAAAATAAACTTGTTTTCTATCCAAATATTAACTTATTGTTTAAGTTGGATTGTGACTGGCAAACGGAATCCATGACAAATCAACGAAAAGATACGAATTAATCCTAAATGCTAACTTAGTTGACAGCTTATTTAATTGACAATCTCATCAGTATCTTTAAATGAAGTATACTTCATTTCTGTCAAAATTTTATTGACTAATAAAAATTCCATTTATCATTCCATTTTATTCCATTTATTCACAGTTTGGTTATAAATGATAATAACAAATAACGGGAAGTCAGGATAAATAAATCAAATGTTTCGTCCCAGTATCAGGCTGCTTAGTACTACACATCCACTTCTCCACTCCGTATTAAACCCCTTTAGTGGTCTAAGAGTTCAGGTCACTCTGGTTAACTTGGAGGCTTTTAGTTCGACCCTCCATGGGAATATTCCTATACTAGGACGAAATAGGCAATCCAGTGCATTCTGAGGTTGTCTAAGTGAGGTTAGTCTGTGACATGTAACTGCATATTTATTAATTTCTGCATGCAGCAGCATCCAATAGTAACAAAGTCATCATTTTATTTAGGTTACAATGAGAGAAAGTGGTGTATATGTAACCTGATTGAGTGACTTGTTTTAAATGAATATAAATGAATAAATGATGGAATGTTTTCAGTGAAAACATACCGTAAGATAGAATAACTTATTAACAAAATAAGTTGTTGAAAATAAAAAAATAATAGATTTACGAAAGTTTGTTACTCACTTCAAACTTCATGGCATAATTACTAATACTTTATTGTCGTTCAGGACATCTTCAAAGCCTACTTTGCGTGGAAGGGAGTTTTTCAGCTATTCTACATTTGTTAATTATCCGGTTCTGTTGGCTTTGTTTATCACCAGTGGTCTTCGTAGGTTTTATTTTCTTCATTTGTTCATACATTCCAGTTTACTGCCCTTTTTCCACTTGATTATATGACTAATTGATCACTCTTGTCTTGCTACACAGAATAGATTTATCTCAATGTATTTGAGGATTGCCAGTTGATCCAAATGCATTATGTCCAGTAACATTTTCACGAGTCCAGTGCTTCAATGGTTTCTCAGTAAAATTCACCGTATGAATAACAGTTTGAGAAGTTCATTTTTCCCGAGTAAGCCATTAATCTAGACATTAGACATAAGTCTAAATTGTTCTCAAACTCAGTTCAAAATATAAAATTGTATTCAAAAAACAGTTGATTTTTAAACCAGGAAGGACTCTTTTCCCGTAGTATGGAGCTATTCCTCAGTAATGTGCATCTACCAGCGGTCAGTCTGATGACACTTAAACTTTATAGGGGATGCTTAATCTTTAGACTGCTGACTGAGATTTCATTAATTTATGTTTCTCTCTTCGATAATTGTAGTATATTTAATATAGTTACATTCCAATTCTATATCTCACTCATACACATGGAATCAAATCCCGAAGTACTAGATGTAAAGGAAAGGTTTTCGGTGATGCCAATAATCATTTGCTTACTAATGAAGATAGTCATGCAACATTTCAGAATGACTAGGATTAGAAATGTAAGCCTACTTATTTTCTAATGGTTAAACATCCGCGGCAAATCCGGGAACTTCAGAGTTAGACTTATTTTTGAAACAACAATCCAATCATAATTTAAGTTGGATTGTGACTGGCAAATGGAATCCAGAACACGCGTTTCGTCCTATATGGGACGCGTCTTCGGGATGCAGCTGTATCCCAATCTTAATGTTCAAAGTAGGATTCAAACCCAATCCGTTTCGTGTCAAACGCCACTGCGTCCACCAACTTTAGTCCATGATCACTCAACAGGAATATACGAGTTCATCCTAATATCTATGCGCCCGTTGTAGGAATGTGACTGTCTGGACTCAGTAGTTCAGTGGTAAATGCGGTGGTGTTCGACACGAAGAGGATCGAGTTCGAATCCCACTGTGAACATCAACATTGGAATGCAGGTACATCCAGACTACAAGTCCCAAATAGGACGAAACTCACGTCCTGGATTCCACTTGCCAGTCACAATCCAACTAAAATAATACTTGTTAATAATCGCTATATCGCGGCAATCCACTCAGGATGTACATATGGCAACAGAGAGTGATCAGCTTCAGTTCATAACAAATCAACGAGAATATGCAATTTCATCCTAATAACTGTCCAAAGATTCCTGGTTTTCAATAACTGTTTGACTAGTCGATGGTTTCTATAGCATTCAATCCTAAATGTCAACACAGAAAAATCAAAGACATGGTTAAATTTATATCAGTTGAATATTAGTTCGAACCCCAGTAGTTTGTTGTTGAATAACCGTATCAGTTTGACAAGCTACAACGTTAACATTATATCATTACTTAGTGTTACACGTTTTCAACAGAATTTATTTTAAATATCATATATGTAAATTATACCATCAAAATACTAGAGTTAAGATTAAAATGTTACGCATACATGAACACTGAATGTCAATAAATGACAAAATGACAAAATTTTATTTAACATTTTAGTTTCAAACAAAAAATTGACCATTAAGTTAATGGCCTTTTGAAATATCCTTAGTTTAAATACAAAATCAAGGGTACTATATACAAACAAAACCAAACTTGCATTCATCTACATATTGTTTTTAACGTCATCAACTGATTAACATGTAGAAAATATAGAATTTAGAACGTTACAGCATACTAATCAATAGGCTGATTACATTAAATCATTTAAACGGTCACTGAAAAATTTATAACTGAGACAGTAACACGAATCAGGGTAGTTAATGTGTCTATGACGATCACTTAAATACAATTTCCCTCCCCGTTTTCTGAACATTCTATAAGATTTTGTGAATAGCGAGAGAACAATTATCATTACTATGTGAAATATTACTAGAAAGAATGAAATGGAATTGCTTATTATATATAGGAAAGAAAGTAAGAATAAAGGGATTATTAAGTACAAAGTTAAGCTTCCAATAACTGTGATAATCAGGCAAAGAATCTGGAATCACAACCTGTGAAGTGCATTCTCCTTGTTATCGGGGCTTGTCTCTAAGTTGCACATGCTAATCGTTTAGTAAGATATTTCATTTTGTTTAAGTTGTAGGATTTTCATCGAACTACTATTGATTGTTGTATCGATTTTTCTTCTTCAGTTATCGTACTTTTATTATGAACCTATTTCTATAAGAATCTTCCCACTCCCCGTTCTGCCATATAGTATTTTGTATTTATTATTACTGGTTGATCAAGAATGTTTTATATAAAAGTCTCTGTTCATACTAAATAAACAAATTGGTACTGTTTCATACTTGCTGGTGTTTTGCCATTTTATTGTCTACCTCTGGGAAAGCCTATTCACAATGATTTCGATTCAACCGATCAGCGTCTACGTAGCCAGGTCATACAGATCCCATTTGTCAGTTTCAAGCTCGAAGTGTTTTGTATATTGCCTTCACACTAGCAACCTCCAAGATCATTTCACACCTAGTAATCCAGTTAATGATTTCTTAATGCATTTATTATTTATCTGAATTTCATCGCATTAAAGTATACATTGGAGTATGAAAATTAAGACTACTCTTCTCCCTGGAAATTCTCTACGAGGAAACCGTCATATTGAATACTCGAATAAGAGCTAACTTTGGCCACAAGCTTCATTAATCATAGGATATTTTTATTGTCGTCCTATTCTTGTTTCTCCTCTCTGGTAGTCGATGGTCATTAATTAAACGGGAAGTAGATCTACTTGTGGTAGACTGTTTATTTTAATTTTTGGTATCACGGCAACCTAGTTTTCGTGATAATGAAGTTTTGTCCATTCTATGAGAATTAGTCCACTTGATGATACATATTTATTTGAGCTATAACTTCCTTAAACTAGTTATTATACACAGACTATATACCAGCAAAATTAGTACTGATAGTTATGATTGTGCAACAATTATGCTATCAACCATGATTATGTTTTTTGCCATCACCCTTATCCTTTCCAGCTCTTAACAACTTTGAATTTAACATTTACCTAAAGTAATTAACGATAAAGTTCTTTCCAAATAATCTACCCCTATCTTGGTTAGCAACTTGAACAAACTTGTAAATTGGTGTATATACTGTAATTAATTGCAGAATATATTCATATTAATGTAAGATTAATTCATTTACATCACTATATCGCTTCCTCCATATCACAACTTAGAAACAATTATATTAAAGCTGACAAGGAAATGTATCCTATAGCTACTCCAGTGTTTTCATATAAAGTGAATTGTTGACTGTAACATTGAAATGTGGACCAATTCTTGTCCGAGTTCGAGTCCCGGTTTGAACGTCAACACTGGAATTTAGGTGTATCCAACTGACAAGTCCCAAAAAGGACGAAAAAGGCGTTTAGGATTCCACTCGCTAGTCATAATCCAATTTAAATCAAATTCCAGAGTTATGTTATCTCAGATTGTGTCTACCAATTAATTCAATTATAGTAATTGGGTGATGTGGAAATTATTGTGTATTTATTTATTATCATAAGTTGGTTTTAGTTAGCCAACCAATTACAACCAAGTAGCCCTGGATATCGGTTTTCTTCTCGTATGGGACTGTTCATCAACGCCAACCAACTGATTCAGTGGTTGAGCGCTCGATGAAAGGCCTGAATGACTTGGGCTCGATCCCTAGTGGGATCCTGAATTCGCACCGCTGAAGAATCCAACACAGATGAAACGGCTGTTCAGTGATTCCTGGTAGTCAATAGGAGCCCAACTTACAGCGACTTATGATACCGAATCTAGTTCATTTACACCTTACGTAGTACATAAACTGGAATAACAACATATTTTATATAATATGTGACTAAAACAATGACACAAATTAAGCAGTTGAGTTGCTTGACGTTGGTATGCCAGTGACTATGCTAGGGGTATTGCAAAATGCTTTAACATAATCAGTAAATAAAGAACTTTGAACTCTCCACGTTTTGCAGAAGCTACTATTATCAGAAGATTTGAACTAAATGTATTCTTTCAAAAGCCATAGTCTCCCACTCTCATTTAGCTATGCTGATTGCGATTTAAGATCCGTTATGTAACAGTTTCCTCTTTCTATAACCTTAATAATTTTATAAATTTTGTTCTTGTATATGAGCTTAAATCAACTAATTAGCTTCTTAAGCAATGCATACCCTATGCCATTATTCATTCATTCCTAAAATTCCGCATCCATGGCTTTCTGTACTTTCTCTTCTGAAGTCTTTAGTAATGTTTAAATTATAAATATCAACTGCATTAGTAAATTTTAATCTCTCTACTGTTATTGTCACTTATTATTCTAAACTCCAAAATCTATTCAAAACTTTTCTTGTATAAATTAGGTATACTCTTTATACTGTTGGTTGCAGTGAAGCTTAAAAGTAATCATGGCTAAATGAATTCATCTCATTCTTCTGGTATCGTCGCGTTTTCGTTTATTCAGTTTGTAGGTTGGAAAAGCTCTATGCAATTTTCCAAATATCTTTAGCCCTAAACTTTCAGATTTTGTGTTTGCTGAGAAATTCAGAAGTCTAGGATTCTATTCCTGGTGTTTCTGAGAAATTATACGTTAAGATAACAAATCTATTATTCCTTGAATTCCAGTTGTACCCTAAGAAAAATTCGTAGATTAAACTGGTCAGTACGAAACTAATTCATTTACATTATGCATGTCAAATGCTAAATGGAGTCCTATTGATATGCTGGGAACCTAAAGAAGATTGACTATCTTTGAGATCTATTTTTCTGCAGACTTTTTCATTATTTTTGGTTGTATTAAAGGTGAACATTTTATTTCTATTATTTTTCAGTTCCCCCTGCCTTATCCTTCCATTTGACGTATTAACTATTAGTATATCGTTTCTTACTGATGAACTATGGTTAGTCAATTGTGTATACGTACTCCAGTTCATATTCACTATTGCTCCTATTTGTTATTTTCCTAATTGATTAACGGTGTGGTCTGGTTTTGTATATATATAAAGGAATGTTTGGGAATATAATTCAATTCTGATTCTGTCTGATTGGTCTATCGTCTTGTTCTTCTATCTCCGGTTTGAAGCCGACTGGTCATAGGGCAGACGAGCACTTATCGACTAGGCACACCCAATTGGCGTTTCGATAAACCAACGAATTTATTTTGCGTCAGAACACCTATCTCATGACGAAACAACTGTTTAGTGTTACCTGGTTTCTAATTGTACCATGCCAACATCAATTTATGACGAGTTCAACCAACTAACATGATATACATAGTAAAATGAAGTGAGTAGTAAATAAATTATTTAGATTTATAAGAGGATAAATCAAATTAACTGATAGAATTCAATGTAATTTATAAGGTAGGAATACAGATAAACAGTTAAGCAACAGATAAATATATATAGGTGATTGACAGTATATTAATGAACTTTTCATTCTAATAGTCACTTCATAAAAATATTAATTTGCCAATGAAACACAGACTGTCAATAACAATTATCATCAACCTCAATAATATACATGATTGTAAACAAAGTTAAAGTAGTGATATTAATAATTCTAATAAATTTTAGAGTTTTTGGAAAAATTAAAATTTTTCTCAATATCTGTTTTCTATATCATTATACATAAATAGGTATTCAGATTGTAATGATTTCAGTATAAATGTAATGATATAGGTCAACGGACTATCCATGCTGCATCGTTTGTATGTAGGTGATCATTATGTTCACTTTATAGTAAAACTGGTAATATAAATCTATACATACACCAAACTGAATACTATCTTCTTGTGAAGATCCTAGAAGTGTTCTTCTTTTGTTAATTGATCATAAATTTCATCTTTCTAACAACCTCGGAACACCGTACTTATCGATATCTTGTTTAATATGATTACTTAGAACTTAGTTTTCATTTTCTAACATTCATTTTATCAATTTTATTTTATTGATTGAATCAGGTTGCATATTTGTTAAACAGAAGATGTTTTCTTTCATCGATTTGCCACTGTAACAATGAATATAGCAAAATAACAATCTACTATGTCATACAATGAAGATAACAATCATTATAGCATCTACTATAATGAAAGCTCCACATGATCCTTAAAGTACACACTACAGTAAAAGAATCTTTTACACATACCACACTGAAATTATGTGATTAATTATCTTTATGTTAATGCTTCTTTTAATAACCAACATGTAGTGACCACTATTCTAATTACGTGACATAAGAATCACTCGACAATAAATCGTTTTCACTATTGATAGATCGGGCGGTCAAGATTAATAACTACTAGAAATTCTGTTCACAAGATTATTTCATATATCTGGGTCATATTTACACACGACACTCAGCATTTACATGTATATAAGCGAATTCTTAAAATATAAGTTTGACATCATTTGGTTGGCTTAATTGTCTTGTGTTCTTCTATCTGGATTAGTAACTAGCAATATAATGATAAATTTCAACTCCTAGAACAATCAATCTTTTGTGACTTGATGGAGTATTGACTCAAGCAAAGTTATTATTATGTGTATCACGGCTGGTCGAGTTCATGACATCAGTAGTTTGTTCATAGTTATTCATTTCAGCAAATAATGAATAAACACACAGAGCACAACCAAAAATGTATCAAGCATTCTCTACTATAAGTTGTGAACTATTAGTTCTTAGTTTACATTTTGTCTTGTTATTTCAACTAGACAGTAAATCCGAATAAGTAATTTCAAAATAAGTACGATTATATTTAATTGTTTGTCTGTATTACCAGTAAATTAACGTATGAAGAAATCCTTGGAATAAAATGTCTGAATGGGATTTTTCACGTTATTGAAATCACTTAGTGTTCTAAAATGATAATTTCGTTTGTTAATTAGTTTATTATCTGTTTTCATTTGACCAAAGAATATGATTAGCAAAGGATTTATTTAATTGTACTAGGTAATCCATTAAGAACCTAAAACTATAATAATAATAATAATAACAGTATAATTACTCCACTTATTGCTAATGTTTTATTAATAAGAATGAAAACAATTTCTGTTTCGTTATCATCTTTCATGAATTGTATCTGACAGTTGTGTGCTCAAATTTATTACATTCATTGTATATCAAAGTAAAACTATTGTGGAATTCGATAAGAAAATCATGATTACAGCCTAATATTTTAACTAAATTTATTTATGTATGAACTGTCAACATTCCCTATTACTTATAACAATAATTATTTATTATACAATTGAGTGCTGTAGAGACTACTGAATTTGAATTTAACAACATGAATTGGGTTTAGTTAAATAACCATTGGTAACCAGGAAGTATTGAACAACAGTTTCGTTTAAGTATGGGACTATTCAGCAGTATGCATCAACGACTCATCACGTAATCGAACCCTACACCTTTAGACTTTGCATCGAACGCCTAACTATTACACTACTGAGCCGGAAGCAAGTGCATTACTGTGTGTTGTCTTTATTGGTTAAACGACTATAGCATTGTTCATAACCACTTGAAAGAGAGTGCAACTAGTTCAAGGTCAAGTTTGTGTTATCGTGAAATTATGTGTTTTGTAGCATTACTGATAATTGTCTCACTCAATACAAATCTGATCTCCACCAGTCACGACTTCTCACTAGTACTTCGGAAATATCCTGTAGCTACTTCCTAGTAAGGTAGTTAATACAAATGAAATGACAATGGATGCTATTTGAATTATATAACGAATTGATGGAAGTGGGAATTCTACCAATGGACGTCACTCCAGTGGTTCAAGGGGGTTAAGTGGTAGCCAACCTGAAGACCATGGATTTAAGCCTGCGCACTGCTGAAAAGTCCCATGCTAGGGTAAAACAGCTTTTCAGTACTTCCTGATTTCCACTGATACTCTACCAATAACAAGCTGTGACGAATCCACTCAACTAATGATTATTAAAATTTAGATAAATCTACCGATAAGGAGAAGTGTGAACACTTGACATGAAATTTGATTGTAGCATATTTTTGCACAAACTATAGAAGCAATGGTGTAACTTTTGCACCTTCTTTCTAACAGTGGGACAATTGTGCATTTTCTATCCTTAGTATGTTATCATACTTCATTATCTGTTAACATTATGTAGTGTTAACTGATAATTATATATCTGACATGACTGCCAAAATGTCATTTCGATGTAAAAACTCAGTGTGTTCTTCGGAAAGTAAAAAATAAACACAAAATGGTACAATTTATATCTTCCTATTTGTATTGTCGTCATTTCATAACACGGATCAACCAGTTAGTATTCGACCTACAATTCACTGCAATTTTCGTTTGGCTACTTGCTGTAGTTATTAAACTTTTCACGCATACTTTTGTATTCCAACTGTTATTATTTCGATACATATGAGAGAATTTTTAACTGTTAACTTAATGGAAAACTAGTAACTACGGTGTATTATGCATATTGAAAATATTGTTTAGAACTCTGTACCATTTACTAATCATCTTTAATATAATCTAAAGAAGAAAATCGATTATCAAATATTGTTACACAATCGTATTATTGTCATATCTGATAATATTACTGAAATGAAATGATTACCATGTATATGTGCACACACCTGTGTAGGAAAAACTAATTGAACATTGTAATCAAGAATAAAGAGTGGAATCTATGCCTAAATGTCTATAATAACAAGTAACATCAAACAGTCCAATAGAGGCAGAGGACAGAAAACGTTTCTCCTTTATCATGAAACATAACTGATACATGATATAAGTTTGACCTTGTAAATACTTTTAAAGCTTTGTTTATGAGTCATCAGAAGCGTATTCAACAGTGTGTATAGAAGCTTTGACTATTGGAAAACATAAG
>CM068305.1:50637016-50715281 GCA_034768735.1 Schistosoma mekongi | reverse complement strand
GCAGGTTTCTACTCAATAAATTTCCATCTATAGCGGAGTTCAATATCACAAACAATATCTATTTTTATTATGAAATCAAATTGTAGCAGTCGGTCACTATGCATTTGTTACCAGTTCAGATGATATAGCCATTTCTCCGTCTTTTAAATACGAAACTCAAACATTCTAATATGTCTGTCCGTTATATTTTCAATAGACAAGAAGAAAAATATCGCGACAACTGTTATGTTTCCCCCTGAATTCTATGGGATTTAGTATTTTAAAAATTTGTGTACTTGTTCAATTATCATATGAGTATATACAGAAGAAGCATCTGTTATTACTTTGTTTAAACAAATGTAATAATGTATGGTCAATTGCAATTTGTACAAAGTTGGAAATATGAATGATCCATACGTTTGTACGAGTTTCCGTTTAAAACATCATCATCATTATTTGGTACAATTAATGTGAACACATGATGAAGTTTGAGATTTTTTAATGTTTTCAATGGTTTTAATGTAATTCAGTTTTGTTTATTTTAACTTTTAAGCTGTTAATCAAATGAATAATGTTCATTCTAATTTACAGTCATTTCTAATTACTTGTATTATCTTTTATTTATGTCTGGTATACTTACTTAAAGCATGATATCAATTTCATTCGTTTTGGTAACTAAAACTTCTGAACAGTTGTTTTGACAGCAGTTAATGTAAATATTCTTGTAATAAAGTTTTGAAGAAAAAACAATCCCTCGGGATTGATAAATCGGATATTAATGGTTTAGTGGTAATGTCTCATACTGGACTGGGTTTAAATCCTAGTGAAAGAATCAAATCCATGAAAATTTTATGTATGACTACTTATTGAAATGTGTTAACGCTTATGATACCTAAGTCAAGAGCAGTTTCCCACCGACCACTTTTAACCACCGAACATAAAACATACTATATGTGACGCAGGTAGGAAACTTCCTAAAGAAATAGCATTCAGTGAGAAACACATAAATAAAATACTCATCTTTTGGTAGTACTACACCACGAGGTTGTGTATCTATGAACGGAAGTATATGAAAATAAATGAGGCATAGAAACTAATCAACTAACAGTGTATTAAGGTGTATATAGATCGATATAATTAAAATATCCCATAAACTATTTAGAGGTTTTAGAAAGAACAAATGAAATAATATGGGAAACAATTCAAGGCCGGGTCAGTGAGAAAATAATTCAAGAAAGTAAAGGAAAACATATTTTTCAAATGATCAGTTACTGAAATATAATGAATAATAACCAACTCAATTCAACAATATTAAGGTAAAGAGAAGCATAAAACATAATTCTTTTGTACGCATTATTTAAACATCGTTTTATAAATAGCCAGAGCTTCAGTCGTTTTAAAGAGATGAACGCGTGGAATTCTTGATAGATTAGGATGGATTCTACAAACAACAACCTGTAGGTTAGGTAAACAGTCATAGTCAACTAAATGTTCAAGGATTGAACTTTTAACGGACATTCATTTAACCATGTAAAAAGAAGCTAGAATATGTCCTTACATTTCTGTCGAAAGTGAACTATGGCTACAGGTTATATACCTTACTTCATTAGAGGAGGTGAGCAGATAAATGCACATAGAGGCTATCAAACATGAGAGCATACTGCTTACAGATGTTGAGAATAGTTATCTGCTGATGAGAGTTTGATACAGTTTGGTAGCATAAAACATTTCACACTATTATTTCCTGCTTATTCGTCTTACATTTGTGACATTCTAATATGTCATCATAAAGTGTTTGTATTGATGTTTCAATTTTAATTCAACTATGATCTCTTATGCCAATCACTTTAGTCAATTTCATACTATCGAACGTTTGCCTCATTATAAAACAATGAGCTTACAAAGTATAAATATCATTCATTTTGTAAACAATACTATGTGGTGGTCTCTAACAATGAGTTCATGTGAACCCAGATAATCATATAATTGAAGTTATAAAAACCTTACAACTAGTGTCACGAGCAGAATTACTTAAAGGAACACGATTACGAGCGAAAGCTATAATAGAATCATTACTTGATTATAACAATACTACATTTTGAGTCGTAAGCAGGATCCACGAAGGGATCACTACTTAATTCTAATAACACTGACAACTGAATAGCAGACAAAATCTATCCATTAATTGAATATTATTGCTTGGATACGATACAACTACAACTTGTTCATGATCATTTTGTTACTCAAATACTAAATTATATAAGTTGGGTTGTGACTAGCAAGTGGAATCCAAGACGCGCGTTTCGTCCTATTTGGGACTTGTAGGCTGGATGTATCTGCATTCCAATGTTGATGTTCACAGTGGGATTCGAACTCAGTCCGTTTCGTGTAGAACGCCACCGCGTTCACCACTAGACTACTGAGTTCAAACAGTTACATTTGTGCAACGGTTAAATTAGTATTAGGGTGAGTTTGTATATTCGTGTTGATTTATTACAAACTGAAGATGGTCAGTCACTGTTGTAATATATGCGTCCTGAGCGGATTGCCTCGATATAGCGAATTTTTCACAAGTAATATATAAGTTGGATGTCGACTGGCAAGTGGAATCCAGGACGCACGTTACGTCTTATTTGGGACTCATCGTCTGGATGTACCTGCATCAACGAGAATATAGAAATTCATCCTAATATCAAATACTAACGCTGACGCTATAATTAAGATCATTTAGAATTAATCATTGATTATCTTACAAAGATTTGTTTGTTCAAATTGATTTTTAATTCTACATCTAGAATAGGCCCATTTCTCCATTAGTTAGATTATCTGTTTCACTGATTAAGATTGTTCGGTACTTAGAAATAAAGAGGTAGACGAAAAGAATAAATCTGTTTTCTTTATTCTCTCAATTGAAGGAGGCGGGGAGGAGTGGGTGGTAGAGAAATGGTACTCCATGTCGTAAAATTCATCATTTCCTATTCCATTAATTGGTCATTCTTAATATATTACTCTTTGTAACTGTAAAATATCAAAGAGGACTCACTGTAAATATATATTTGTGTAATACGTTTTGTCAATTTATCATACCAGGAAATTATTGCCTACTGTCACTGTAAGAAAAAAAATTCTTTACCATACATACCGGCATAAAGTATTCTGTATTATATGTATATAATGCCTTACCAGACGATAAATATCTTATATAAAGTAAATAGAGAACCAGATAAGGTGATACAGATACCAACCAACAACTTTAATGTTATCATTTCATTATTAAAACATACAAAACAATTCAATGACTACTAACATACAGATCGTGAATGTAATAAAATGTTTGTTTTATTATCCTTGTTTGACATACTTTTATCTTCGATAATTTTCTCATAGAAACTATGACAATTTGTTATCCCAGTAAACAACATATTGATTTATATTTTTTCCTTATTTCTTGTCAATTGATAATAATTAATGAAATAACTTGAATATAACTATAATTACCATGGTAATCAATGTTGAAACAATCAGTCGGTTGATAAAGAAACAAATACGAATAAACAATGTAAGTGAAATAAATGAACAATATGTACATATCATTAACAAGGTTAACATTGATAATTTAAAATAAATTGAACATTGGATAGATTGTTTATAATAAGTGATATATATTTGTAAAATTCCAATGAGTAGAAATTAAAATTTCTGACGTTTTGCGGCTTAGTGCAAGTCGCTTCTTCAGAGAAATGAATAGCCGAATTTAATTAACACAAGAATAAATAATACAATGGAACAAATCAAAAACAAAATAAACCCGTTCAATCAAAATGCGAGTTTGATCGTTTCATGATGTCAAGTCATATAGGTCAAGGTGGTTTGAGATGAGACATGTATGTACATGTTAGTGTGATGTGTGAGGAAAATATGTGAAAATCATAAAATTGTATGTATGTTCATGTGTATGAAATTCGATGTACTTTAATTGTGGCTAGTTGGATAGAAAGTCCATGTTGGGTGAATAGAAAGGCCTTCCCTTTTGTTAAGTGCAGTTGGATTTAACAAAATATGAAGCGCCTCAGCTATTCGTCTTTCCTTATAATTGGAAAAACCTTTTTGAATGATTCGGATATTTTTAATATCGATCTTATGGTTGTGATAGATAGCGTGTACTGCTATTGGTGATTTAATTTGTAATTTTTCAAGTTCAACAGGATTATTAGGAGGTCGTTTTGTGTAGCTTTCATGTTCTTTGGCACGAGTTTTGATTTCTCGTGAAGATTCTCCAATATAGAAGGCATCACAATCAACGCAACCTAGCCTGTAGACACAATTCTGTGTTGAGGTGAAAGGGATCTTGTCCTTTATTTTAACCAATGCACTTCGAATAGTGTTGGTAATTTTGTAGAAAGTTTGAATTCCGTGTTGTTTTAGAATTCTTTGTAATTCATCAGTTGTGTCTTGACGGTAAGGTAGAACGGCTGTACCAATCCAAGATGTTTTGACTAATTTACTATTATTTAGTAATAAGTCGTTTTGTTTTTGCAAATTGTTAATAATATTCATTGGAAAATTATTAAGCCGTAGGATGTTGACTATAATATTGTATTCGTGTTTCTTGTCGTCTTCAGATGTAATGAGTCTACTGGCTCTTCTGAATAAGTTTAGAGCCAGCGATATCTTTGCACTGAATGGATGTGCTGAGTTGAAATCGATATATCGATTTGAATGTGTCGACTTGCGGTAAATTCTCAGATTAAGAGTTCCATTTAAATTTCTTTTTACTAAGGAGTCTAAAAATGGTAACTCATTGTGTTCATTTTCACTTTCTAATGTGGCAGAGTTTAGATGATTTAGCTTGTTTAGTCTGGTTAGCGCTTTTTAGTAAGTTTTTGTTTTCTGGGATGGGAATGCTAGCCCCATGTCCAACCCTCCTCCTTTACCCGGGCTTGGGACCGGCAGTAACCCTAGGAGAGCTACAGGCGGAGTTAAGATGTTATTTTAGCCCATATAAACTTAATGAATAGAAAACATATTAAGTGCACCCGATATATGACCAAGTTACGTCTGCGGTATTACCAGGGCAACTTCTAACGTTTGAACCCACTCTTACGAATGAGAATAAGTCAGAAGGCAATTAAAGATGTAAAGGAAGTTATATTTGATCGTGAATATGGCGGCAATGGAATAGCAACGTCTAGGCTGGCAAACTAGAGAGAGAGTTGCTTTTCACGATGCGGCGTGACGTGATCTGGTGGTGATGCGTGACCGAGCGCCTTCAACTTAGTAGTGTCCGCTGAAACAAACATGGTCAGCATCAATGTCGTAACCTATGTAACTATTGATTTCGAGGATTGTTTATAGCTACACATACATGAAGTAAAAGTTCGGAATTAGGATGAAGTCGTTAATGAAAATTTCATTTTACTTCGCAGTATTCATCCAATGGGACAATAGTAAACTACAGTACTGGATTTAACAAATCTGATTAACATACATACGGAGAGATCAGGACTTTGTGTACAAACGAAACTGGTTCAACCTTTGGTTCTACAATCGACCTATCGTGAATCTTCTACACATTTTCCTTTAAATTATCAGTTTATTCTATTTCGATTTTACCTTGCCTATTTTATAAAGTTCTTACATGTTATTTATTCCTTCTGCATCGGTCTCTCTGTCCGTGGTAAAAAAAACACTGTGCTCTAGTCTCTATCCACTTCCCAGGTACGTTCCATATTCTAATTTATCTTATTACATAACCCAGGTCTAAAGTAATTTCTTTCGATCTGCTTATCTCGATCTCTGAAATTCCCCTATTGCTGTTTATTTAACCTGATTTCCAAGAGTCTTCTCTTCATTAAAACTTATATATATATATATATATATATATATATATATATATATATGAATGAATAAAACAACTTCATTCGTTAAGTAAGTTTAATGTCAATTTACACGTAAAGGTGTAGAAAATGGTCCATAATTATTAAAATTAATTCAAAAGTGTTGAATCTTATGTTGTTTTGACAGTACTAAAGAATGAGTACGAATGAAAGAATTCTGTAAATGATTTAGTGACGGGGTTGGATCTAGACTTAATTCAGTCATCCAGAAAGCAGATTATAAGAGAAACTGTTTCTTGACTATCTACTCACGAAGATGGCTTCCTAACCTAGACCACATTGCATCGTTTATAGTTTACAGTCAATCTAACCATTATGCTTTCGTTCATCTTTTTTTCGTCTTTCAATTCATCATCTACTGGGGTAATTAGGTATAGAACAGTTTCTATTCAGCTTCCACTCTAAACTATAAATTCTGATTGTTAAAGACTATCATCAATTTTGTGTACTCATTGTAGAAATTTCAAAATCGTTATGTTACTTCCCTTTTATAATATAAAATGACAGTTTATAAGTGAATGAAATTGTTATCGGTGATTTCCATCATTTCTCTGTATGCTCTATTTGTTAGTTATCTTATCAACTGTCGTCTATAAGGTCTAGTAAGAAGAAACAAATAACGTTGCTTTTCCATCATTCTTGTAATTATTCTTAGATATACACGAGTAGATAATCAGGATATACTGTCGTTTAAATCAAGTTAAGTGACCATCTGGATCCAGTAGCTCAGTGAAAGTGTTGGCAGCTGAAGTAATAGATGCTGGGTTAGAGCCTTAATGTGAACATAATATAGAGGTGCTCGTAATTGATAGCTCAGTTTATGTGGTCGTCGACGATCACCTGGCAGTAAGTAACGAGAAATAATTATTTATACATTCAGTATCACTGATTATATATTTTCATCTAGCTCACTTTAATATTATTTATATATACGAATAATTCACTTAGACTTTATCATAAAACTGTTTAGGCATTTTTAGTCCTCCCACTTTTGTTTATCTGTTTGGGTCAAGCAGGTAGGGAGTGGATAAATCTTGAGTGAATTGAATCCTCAGACTACAACAGTACCTCTAGGGAACGAGTGACAAGTAGATTAAAAGGGTCATAATCGACATTACTATTAGTCCTAGTTACTTATCGTTTTCTGTAGAAATATGGGTAATAATTGAAACCTTTCCGTTCCATACATTTTATTTTAGAAAAAATTCATATTCTTAAGTTTTTAATCATGTATTCAGTTACATAACAAACCTGTTGATATCATATGAATTGTAAGTTGTATTATTGTAGATATTTTAGTGAAATTCTAGAATTTTTAGAAAATACTCTCAAGTAATAACTCTAAATCACCTGTTTTTAATATACACTTCGTGTTACTTAATACTCGTTTACAAAAACCATTGATTAATAATACTAATCAACAGATATCTAACAAATGAAGCTCGTTTTACTAGTGACAGCTGTAAATGACATTTTTCTAAAGTGTACTGAGAATATATGCTTTCTATTTAATAATTATGTTTATAAGAAGATAAATGTTATAACAACGTATGCCTAGACTACAATTATGAAATTACTATGTTTAAACTCTTGAATAGTTTATCGTATGTTAAAATCGATGTGTATAAGTAAATGCCACTGTTTCGGTGAACTTGGTTACTCTAAGAATACTGTTACTTCCTTAATATTGGCCAATACAAAAACGACATAGTCAGGAAAAACGATACGTAAACAAGGAAATCAAGAACTGATAATCCATACCTGGAAGGTGGACAGATACTAAATAGCTCCAAATGGACTAACACTCAGTCACTCTGGACTCAGTAGCCTAGTGGTGAGCGCAGCGGCATGAAACAAATTGAGTTCGAGTACCGGTGTGAACATCAACATTGGGATGTAGGTACACCCAGTTGACGAGCCCATATAGGACAAAACGCACGTCCTGGATTCCGCTATCAGTCATAATCCACTCTACACAATACTTGTGAAACATTACCTTGTCGATGCAATCCACTCAGGTTGCACATATGGCAAACGATACTGATCAATTTCTCTCCATTACAAATCAATGGGAAGATCCAAATACGTTCAATCACTGATTTCTATTTTATTGTTTTATAGTAGAAATGATTTTTTTTCAAATGGTAGTTTCAGTGACTAATCCATTATAAAAAAATTAATTATGTCTTACAATCAATTGAATACATTACTAAGAATTTTGCACATGCTTAACCATAAAATGTTCCCTTTTTAAACTTTATTTTGTTGTACATGTTGATATTTTAATGAAAATACACATATATGAAAAAGAGTGTAATTCATCAATTATAGATGCATGAACTTTCAACGGGTTTTTCTGCCTGGAAATTGAAATACATAGGCATTTTAAATCAATCATGTAGTCACAAAACATTAGTATTCTGAAATATTTTGTTGAAACAAAAGTCTTTTATGCATCTTTAAATTGATTTTGTCTAGTAAACATGGCCATGCCTATTCTGAAGTCTAGAATGGATTAGATTTATGGTTAGTTTAGGCTTTGTGTCAGTTTAAATCAAGTGATTTAGTTTGGGTTGATTTATGCACTGTATATCATATCTTCAACACGACAAGCTGTTAAGGTAACCCAAGACTGAGGGGGGGGGATCTGTTATCAGGTGCTTTTTTGTTGGAGAATGTCTAGTCTCATTTTAAAAAAAATTGTTGAAGCAAAATTATTTATAGCAAATAGCAAGCAAGCGCTATCAAAGGCTGGTCTTTGGATAGTCGGGATTTTTAATAACAACGCAGTGTTAGGAAGCATTGAAAGGCAAGACTATTTATTGACGATAAGGGGTTTTCTTATACATTCGTTACCGATGGAGCACATCTCACGGTTGCGATGGAACATAATTGGGGAGACGACTAGTATTTTGACCGGCTAAACTAACAAACTAATGACTCGTAGAAGTATATTATCAGGTATTTCTTCATTATCAGGCTCTTTGGGAGGTTTGTGGCGCCATTCATACTTTGCACTTTAAACCCGATAACTATAGATGGAAACGTTCGTGTGAGTGGACGCTTGAACTAGTGTTTGCTTCTCGAATTTTTTTGTTTAATATAATATGCGAAGCGATTACATAATTTTGACATTACTAAGCACTTATTTTTGTTGACAATATATATACATATATATATAATTTTTCAGGTGTGCACATGGTAGAGTAACTAGTTGAGACATTGTATGCTGAAAATTCGTATTACACTGAACATACTATCAAATAATCTATTACTATTGTTATTAAGATACCCAATTGTTTTTTGGAATGACTATCTGATCGTACACTAGGCATCATCATAGTATTAAGAACCACTCCGGAACCACCGAAGTCCTAGCAAGTGGTTGAACTACTGGATCCTCAAAGGTGGGACGACGGCAAGGAGGGTGATAGGGTCTTGAATGGAGTATAAAAAGAGGAACACCCATTTAGAACAACAAATGACTCCTCCAATCCCAGGTTGGAAAGTGAGAATTGTGAGGTTACCTCTTTGAATATGTCGGAATCTGTTTTTTCTGACCATCTGTTGAAAAGAAATAGAGAGACATGAAAGATATATGACTACTTGTTTGCTTGTCTTAAAATAAGTGGAGCATATCTAGAAATAGTCTACGTCTTGTCAACTGATGCTTCCCACTTAACACTTATTAGCTTTATCCACCGTAGAAGATTACTAAAGACGATATTTAGTAATAGAAGCATTAAATTAGTAAGTATCCTTACAGTAATACAGAAGTGTTTGAAAGGCTTCAAAGTAAAGACTAGAGAAATTGACGATAATGAACACTGAAGAAAATTTTAATTCATCATATGCTACTCATCCAGGCGGCCTTTCAAGAAGACTGATAAAATTATAGGACGAGCTCTACATGCAATTATCAGTGGACAGAACTTGAGTGGTAAAGTTCCCAGGCTATGCGCAGACAGTTTTAAATGACTTTTACAACAAGTTACTGATGACGTTGGGGATTTTGATGATTACGACCACTCACTCACCCATCCAATAAGGCATTTCTATTCAGGTGAAACAGTAGCTTCCGTGTAGCTTGTAGCAGAAGCCGAGTTTCGAGACCACGCTGTGACAGATTCACGTGTTCAATTTCTTGCCGTCGTAGGGTCACTTCCGCGTAAATTGAACAGGTACGTCACCCCCTTTTTTTCAGCCCTGACTGCCTAGAACCTTATGACCAGCTCAAAAGATCAATTCCCAAATGCAGAGGTTTATCCGACAGACAACGTCTTGATGAGTTGTTCTACACCATCGAGCTAGGTGGTGGTTCAGCGACGGAAATGTTGTCGGGCATGCGAGAGGTAATTGCTTAACGCACCTTCGACGAAGGTCTTTTCCGCCAACTCTTCTTATCAAAACTGCCACAACAAGTGCAAGCAGTTCTGGTGACGTTTAATAACAACCCAGTAGATAAACTAGCTTCATCTGCTGATCGAATTCTGGAGATCACCAGAACTCGCGATAATCAGGTTTATTCCATTACTGAAAAACCTCGTGCCAACGAAAACGACGTGACAAAATTGTGTGATACTCTTTCTCGTTTTCTTTACCTGAAAGAAAGACACCGACCGAACGATTCTCGTCGATAAAGTACGTCACGGAGAAGGTCGTCGTCTCGACTTCGACGAAACGAAAATTCACATTGGTGCTGGTACCACGACACCTATGGAAAAAATTCCAAGAAGTGTAGAGACCCCTGTTGTTTCCCTAGACATAAACCGATTGTTGACGCATCGGGAAACTATTCCACCGGCACGCGTTAGCGGCAACCGTAGCCGGTGGAAACAGCCGCCTGTTATTTATCACTGATGTGATAACGAAGGTTCGCTACCTCGTCGATACTGGCGCAGAAGTTAGCGTTCTTCCTGCAGCCCCATCTGATCGCCACCATGAAGCTGCGTTCGATTTACAGGCAGCCGATGGAAAACACATAGCTACGTATGGTAAACGATACGTCTACTTAAAAGTGGGTTTACGAAAACCCATACACTGGATTTTCACTATCGCTGATGTGAAAATACCTATCATAGGCATGGATTTACTTAGCCATCACAACTTGCTTGTGGACCCTAGTAAAAAGAGACTAGTAGATAGTAACACAAATCTCTACATTCGTGGAACCGCTGCAACGGGTTGTAGCTTATGTCCTTTAGTTTTAAACATTTAATTAACCCTTATTTTCAGCCGATACTCGACAAGTATCCAGATCTGGATAAGGCGTCATCGAAATTATCATGTGTAACCAGCAATATAACACATCACATCACGACTACAGGTCAACCTATATTCTCCAAAGCACGCCGAGTCGCGCCTGAAAAATTAAGGTTTGCGAAAAACGAATTTGATCATATGATTGACTTGGGGATAATTCGACCTTTTAGTAGTCCATGGTCATCTCCATTACATATGGTCCCGAAGAAAGATAACAATGACTGGCGTCCCACCGGTGATTACCGACGTCTTAGCGTCCAAACTACGCCTGACAGTTACTCTTTACCACACATCCACGATTTAACGGTCACCCTGAAAGGGATGACAATATTTTCAAAACTCGACTTGGTAAAGGCGTACAACCAAATACCGATGTCTGAAAATGATATCCCGAAAACCGCTATCGTAACTCCATTTGGCCTTTACGAATTCCTCCGAATGCCTTTTGGTTTGAGGAACGCAGCACAAACATTCCAACGTTTCATTGATGACGTGTTCCGCGGGCTTGACTATATCCATGTATACGTGGACGACTGCCTGATAGCAAGCCCAGAAAGCAACCCACTGAAAGCTCGCAACTGCTTGATGGTCTTTCAATGGATTGGTAAGTTTCTACAGACGGTTTATACCGAACTGTGCATCTATCATGAAACCACTAACAGATCAGCTTCGTGGAAATAAAAAAGTGGTCACAATGGATGCAGACTCAAAGAAAGCCTTTACTGCGACTAAAGAAGCAATTGCCAATGTGACTATGCTGGCACATCACAATACCGAAGCCCCTGTCAGCATCGCGGTTGACGCATCTGACTCAGCGATTGGCGCAGTTCTGCAACAATGGACTGACGAAGCTTGGCAACCTTTAGCATTCTTCTCAAGACGACTAAACGATACCGAATCAAGATACAGCACATTGGGTCGTGAACTGCTAGCCATGTACTGTGCTGTACGATATTTTCAACATTCCATCGAAGGCCAGGAATTTACAATATTCACCGACCATAAACCACTGACGTTTTCTATGAAGTCATCTTCAGATAAGTACTCTCCGTGAGAGTCGCGTCATTTAGACTACATTTCCCAGTTCTCTACTGATATACGACATATATCTGGAGCTAACAATGTAGTTGCCGACGCCTTATCACGGATACATGCCATGAATCGTATCCAAGGCATCGACCTTGCTGAACTAGCTCGACTTCAAAATGAAGACAATGATCTTCATCACGCGTTATCCACAACAACGCTTAAACTCCAAGCAAAGACGATTGGAAAAGGTAAGAACACTTTAATTTGTAATTATTCTACAGGTACAGCCCGTCCAATCGTTCCCAAGAGTTATCGACGAATCATCTTCGACACATTGCACAACCTCTCTCATCCTGGAGTTCGTGCTACGTCTAAACTGATTGCCCAGAGATTTTGCGGGCCAAGGATGGATAAAGACATCAAAGAATGGGCACGATCCTGTGTGGCCTGCCAAAAGAGCAAAGTAACTCAGCACAATAAATGTCCGCTTGGCACTTTTCCAACTCCCGACGCTCGATTCGACCACGTTCACCTTGATTTGGTAGGACCCTTACCAGAATCAGATGAATTTTCCTATCCTTTGACATGCGTGGACCGTTTTACACGCTGGCCAGAAGCGATTTCCTTAAAAGACATCACTACTGAAATGATTGCTCGCGCTTTTGTCGAACGATGGATAGCGAACTTTGGTTGTCCGTCTACAATAACGACAGACCGTGGACGTCAGTTTGAATCTGGATTGTTCCATTCTCTGGCCAAACTTCTTGGAGCAACGCGCTTCCAAACAACAGCCTACCACCCACAATCTGACGGTTTGGTAGAAAGATTTCATCGACAGCTGAAAGCATCACTTTCAGCTACAAACAACCCGCAGTGGACAGAGGCTTTGCCACTAGTCTTACTCGAGATTCGAAGCATGGTAAAAGATGTCGGGTGCAGTGTGTCTGAACTAGTTTACGGAACGACTCTTCGATTACCAGGTGAGTTTGTGGAAACCGCTTCCACCTCGACAAACTTGGATATAAATTCTTACGTGAACCGGCTTACAAATGCTATGCGTTCAGTTAAGCCAGTTCAAACTCGACGACAATCGACAGACACTTTCATCCAACCCGCCTTGAAATATAGTACATACGTTTTCGTACGTCGTGATGCTCTACGCCGACCTCCTGACGCGGCTTACGAAGGACCATACAAGGTCTTGAAACGTGAAACAAAGTACTATACGATCGATAAGAATGGCCACGAGGAGAACTTCAGCGTCGACCGCCTCAAAGCAGCTTACCTAGAAGGTAAACCCTTCGACGTCCAACTCGCCACAACACCGCCGAAACTCGACATGAGCGAAGTCGCCATGCCTCGAGCAACAACCAACAAACAAGTGGAAATTTTGAAGAGCTCCATAACGCCGAGAACTACACGTTACGGTAGAAATGTACGATTTCCAGAACACTTAAACGAATGTTACGTCTATTAATTTTCTTTTCTAATTTTCCACTGTGTATCGCGAAGTTTATATATATAAAATAGGAGAATTGAATAAAAGTGCCTTTTTTAACTTTACGGTATGCATTTTACACATTTTCATATGTTTAAAAATATTAAAAAACTTTTTTGTATTGATACTAATATTGTCGACTTTTTGTGCGTCTTCGTAGCTGCATTTGACTGCCAACTGTTTATATAAGGAAATGCACATATTTAAAAATTTACTTTTTGGGGTTTCCTCCCCATTAGGGTGGGAGTGAGCTGTAGCGGTAAATAATCCCCAAAATAAATAGTTACATAGGTTTCGACATTGATGCTGACCATGTTTGTTTCAGCGGACACTACTAAGTTGAAGGCGCTCGGTCACGCATCACCACCAGATCACGTCACGCCGCATCGTGGAAAGCAACTCTCTCTCTAGTTTACCAGCCTAGACGTTGCTATTTCATTGCCGCCACACTCACGATCAAATATAACTTCCTTTCCATCTTTAATTGCCTTCTGACTTATTCCCATTCGTAAGAGTGGGTTCAAACGTTAGAAGTTGCCCTGGTAATACCGTTAACGTAACTTGGTCATATATCGAGTGCACTGCAGGTTTAATTAAGAAGAGATAGACATAAAAAGACTAGAGTTGGAAAAGAAATTGAAGATATTAGATGTACAGGAGGAATGCATTGCTTGAGAATCAGAGGATGAACCACCTGCTATTAAGGATCGTGAAGTGAAGTCTAAGGTCGAAGATTATTTAGAATCTAGTATTTACAATAGTGTTCCGTTAGAAAGCCTGATCACCTAGATAATGGTCTAATTCGTAATATAAATGAAGCTCTAGGCCTTGCTGGTAATAGGACAGCCAAGTCAAGTATCATATTTTTATTGATCAGTTTCAAAGTGTAATAGAGACGAAGCTGACTAGTGAAGATCAAATGTTTTCTTATCTGATATATTATTGTAAAGGACGGGCGGGGTCAGTTATTGAAGCTTGTGTGTCACTTTCTTCTGAGCTTGGATACGATAGGGCTAGGCAAATCATGCATGATTTATTTGGTCAGAAACACTTGGTTGCACGTGCTCTGATAGATGACATAATCATAAGACAAAGAGATACTGTTCTGAAGATTTAACAGACTTTGCGATTAAACTATGTAGCATCCACTTGACATTGTCGCAAATCGGGTATTAGTCTGATGTGAATTCAACAGCTAGTCTAGAATCCATTGTAACGCGCCTACCGTTAGAATTTCAAGGGCTTTGGACTAATGTAGCTGATAGAATCACAGTTGAGAGTAGAGAACTGTGCTTTGGCCATTTGTTGTTGTTTGTAGAGGAAAGAGCAAGAGTTTCACGAACGCGTAATGAAATGCCGGTTGATAATCATTTAAGGGTGAATAATTCTAGAGGGTTTGAGAGACACCCTCACAAAAGGGTTGGCTTCAACGCGGTTACACGTGGAGCCTGTCAACAAGACTACATGGTATTAACTGCCTGTGTCATTTGCGCAAGGAAACACCTCGTATTCGACTGTCCAGAGTTCTTGAAGATAAACATTAATAGCAGAAGGTTAGGGGCACAAAAACTTGGTTTGTGTTACTTATGCCTAATATCTAGCCATGCTGTACGGAAGTGTGGCTCATGTTTGAAGTGTTCAGTAAAGGATTGCACAACTAAGCACCATTCGCTTCCGCACGTTGATGGCAATGGTAGTTCTGTTTATTTGCTCTGGAGATAAATCCTTCACGCGTTCATTTCGGCACTGTTCCTATCAGAAAAAACGTGGTCCTTACAGAAGTATGGAAACTAATACCTTTCTAGATAATGGTTCTGATACATCCCTTATATGCGAAGACATAGTTAATCGCTTGTGTTTGGAAAGTAAGGTTTCGTCGATAAATATGACTACTATGAATACTATAGTCGTCTGGCAGTAATTCATAAATGAAAGAAAACGGATCTCCTTTACGCAAATCAAATTCTATATATATAGACTGGTTATTGTTTGTAGGTGGTTGGCTCCAGGGAATCGCGTGGTCTCAGACTAGGAAATATCCCATTATACTCCCATCAAAGCACCCAGTTACAGATTGGATTTTGCAACACTACCATAAGTTCGGAGGGCACGTGGGTTCCACCTAGGTGATGGTAGCTGTATGCGAAAGGTTTTTGGTGTTAAGAGGTAGTGCAGCTGTGAGAAAGGTAGTTGGAAATTACATCCATTGTCGGACACGACCGGCACATTAATGGTACCCTTGCCAATGGTCAGGATAGGTGATGATGACTTTCAATTTTTGCCAGTGAGTGTCGACCATATTGGACTCCTCAAGTTGAAGCAAGTCAGGAGTTTTCAGAAACGGTACGGATGTGTATTCACATGTTTGAAAATGAGAGCTGTACACTCAGAAGTGGCAACCACTACAGATTCGTTTATCATGGCGTTGATGAGGTTCATAGGTAGGAGAGGATACTCGAGAGAGATATTCAGTGACGATGGAATTAACTTGGTTGGGGTTAGGCATGAATTATCTCCACAACTAGAAACAAAATGGTATTCACGTAAAACTGCTTGTGAAGGGCATTGATTGATATTTCAAAACCCCTGCTGCCAGTCATTGGGATGGAGTTTGGGAACGTATGATTAGATCGGTTTGTAAAGTGCACGAACGGATATTGACGAATGAGTATCTTATGGCTTTCGAAGTGCTAACTCTTACAAAGTTATTACGCCTGAGAGAAAACGTCAGCAAATAAAACCAACCTTGTTGTGGTGTTTTGTTTCAGGACTGTATACTAAAAAAAACATCATGTTTTTACACTTTAAGCAGCATATTGCCATTTTCAAACTGTTTCAGGAAGAGCATTCTGAATGTTATTCGGAATAATAAGTTTACCTTACTTAGTTCGTTTTGTGGTGTTAAACTATCATCCAGTGAAGCATAAGTAGACTAGGGAGATTACAGTCATGATGTGTCACATGGCCTGCAACTATCGTCAATCTAACGGACCACTTATAAGATTTGGCACCAAAGGAAACCTAAGAAGCTGTCATTTTAAGACAAAATGCGAAAAAAGTCCTACAATATGGCCTATTGACTTATATAGTCGCAGGTTTTATCTGAATAATAAAGTTTTTATTCTCAAGTATCGTTGTGTACATGAGAGCATGCCAGTTTACAGGCATGATCTGAATGATATAAGTTTACATACATACAAATATTTCGACGAAGTGTTAGTGTCAGGACTTTCATAAGTATAAAGTTATGCATTGAGAACCAAACCAATTGCAACAAATTTCACAGTATTAGGACACCATTTATGTGTTGTAGCATGTTGTATATATGACAAAGTCTCGCGCGCTCCTTGACCAATGCGTTACAGTTCCAAAAAACGGCTAAGGGTTAGCAGGTTGGATCACTGTGTATGTTCAGACGCGAGATAGGACCAACGGTACTTGGAACTTGGGTGTTGAGGAGAAGGCAATAGTTTTGTGCCAGTAAGTTCCATATTTGTCTTGCACATAACTTTCTACAACTAGAGGAAAGACAAAAGAAGGGAGAACACAAAACAACAGCACTGGTATTCCGGGGTTAACAAAACTAATGGGCAGGATTAGTAATTATACTTCCAACATGCCACTTATGCTTATAGGCTGATTAAAATGGAAGAATACTATCATATGACGAAGACAGGTGAGTGGTGCTCACACGTTCAGAGTCCCTATTATTTCGCTAGTGGAGTAAGAAACAATAGTTGGTGTGAACATTTTTAACGAGATTTCAGAAGAGATGAAGTTACTAACATGCCGTACAAATAAAGGAAGTGAATCTGTTTCCCGAATGGCTTGAGGCAAATAGTTCTAGATTCATGAGAATTTATTTGTAAAATAATTCATATAAAGAGCGGATTTAGAATGCGATATTTTTATTTTCGAGGCTGAATTGCATAAGTTATAGCAAGAGGGTTCCTCGATCTGAATTGTATTAGGCGATGAAAACGCTAATTTGTTTAATATTTTATAAAAGAAGATTAGGTTTAATTTTAGCCGTCTCCTCCATAAGGTATCTAGTCCTAACTTAGTGAATCTAGTTTTGTAGTCTAGAGTACGATCAGCCTCAAGAATACGAAGAGTAAAGCGACGTTGCACAGACTCCAGTCTGAGTTTATCCCTAATGGAAACATTACTGAGAATAAAGGTGCAGTATTCTAGCAAAGGTCTGACACAAACTTTATATAGCAGAATACGAGAATCGTTGCTATAAAAGTTACGTAGTATACAACCTAGTAGTCTATGTGACTTAGATGTCTGCATATTGACCTGTTCTGTAAAAGACAGGTTATAAGAGTACCTTAGTCCTAAGTCAACTACTGACTGAAGCCTAGATAACTTACTGCCGTTTATGGAGAGATCGAAATTGAGGCACTTATCCCCAAAACATATCCAACCACACTTAGAAGCATTAAGATCCAACTTCCATTTTGAGCACCGTACTGCGACCTTGTTGAGCTCGGCAGTGACGCCACTCAATGTGTGCGCAAATTCGTGAGGGGGGAATGGGTACACTATTTTGAGATCATCAGCGTATAAAAAGGGTCTACCCATGCTGAAGCATTTGCATATATCGTTTGTGTAAGCTATAAAGAGCAATGGGCCTAAGACACTTCCTTGTATAACACCACTTGTAACCGGTTCGGCCTTCGAAAGAGTGGAATTAATTTTAACTATTTGATGTCTATTACTGAGGAAAGAGTTTAATCATGCAAGTAATAGATTCCTTATCCCATAAGAGGAGAGTTTGCCTACAAGAAGCTTGTGGTTAACCATATCAAAAGCTTTAGATATGTCTAAGTATAATACTAATACCAAGTGCCCAAGGCTTCGTTTGGTGAAGACTAAATTAAAGAATTCAAGGTGACAAGTCATACAGGACCTGGTTTTCAGAAAACCATGTTGGGAATTAAAGATGAGTTTTTTGGAGAGTAAATAATCAGACATTTGATCGCATACTATTTTTCCCATTATTCTAGAGATAACCGGGGTGATATTTATAGGCCTATAGTTATGCAGGTTTGTCCTGTCACCTGACTTAAATCGAGGGCATATGTATGAGGTTTTCCATCAATTAGGGTAAGATCCTGTTGTTAATGAAAGGTCAAACAGTTTTAATACGATAAATGGTAAATTAGGTCCTCCGAGTTTGAAGTAAATGGACGCCATGCCATCTACTCCAAACCTACTTGACGTCCTAAGTGAGTTTATGGATTTACAAATAATATCATAAGTGAAGGCAACGGATTCCATGTGGTTTGTAGCTGAGTTGATAATGTCTACTTCATTGTCATCCTGGGGTATACCTCTATTAGCGAAGAAATCGCTGAACAGGTTGGTTATGATATTATGGTTGGTAATCATTAATCCATCTCGTAAAATGCAAGGGGTATCACTATTCCGAGAAGGTTTGAAACGTTTATTGAACAGCCGTACCAAGTTTTGTACCTTGGAGCTACTGTGCATTGCTGATAATTCTTCGTTAATCGCCTTTAACCTGTGAACTTCTTTTACTTGATTGAAGGTCATGGTAATTTCCATAAGTGCTGAGAAGTCATTTGACTTATGATAACTCTTCTGTAAACGTCTTAGCTTCTTACGGTAATGAAGTGGTATATACAAATCATTTGATTTAATTATATTGCTTAGTTTGATGGGTGCAATCGTATCTAAACATGAGTTATTAATTTGATAAAAAATATCTAGTGCATCTGTAAGACTACTAGACAAGAAAAAATTTTCACAGTCAGAACAACTTAGAAGAGTGTGCAGAAGATTCCAGTCAACATTTTTATAATTTCGATATTGTCTAGTTTTTTGTAATTTATGAATACTAGAGTGTCTAAAATCAGAAGGAAGAGCACATAGAACCATTTTGTGGTCACTGCTTTCGAGCTCTTTGCTGACTTGAAGTGACAGAGGAGTGACATCATAACAGAAAACTAGGTCAAGAATGTTATGAGGTCTAGTGGGAGTGTGTACACACTGTGTCCAGCAGTGCATGTCTAATGTAGCAAGAAGGTTTTCTTCATCGTATGACAGTCCTCTGCCAACATTCCAGTCTATCCTAGGAAGGTTAAAGTCTCCTGGAATGACTTTCGCATTATAAGTTAGAGCAGAGGTATGTATATAGCATTAATAATGTTGTTATCTACAGTAGTCGAGGTGTTAGGAGTTCTGTATATACAACCAAAGAGTAAACTATGGTTCGGGGTATTGACTGATATCCAGACCGACTCTGGTACCTTACCGAGTATTTCGTCATCGATTCTATTGGATGACAAACAAACACTTACGCATATTAGACAACCACCACCTCGTTTATATTCTCTATTGCCGCGATATAAGATATAGTCCTGAATGGCTAATTCTGAGTCAGTAATTGCAGAGGAACACCATGTTTCTGTGATAAATATTAAAGAAGGTTTAGCTAATAAGGCTATATTTATTAGGGTTGATATTTTATTAAGAAGGGAGCAGGCGTTAATTACTAAAAAGCTTAGAAAGGAAGAGTGGATTGTGAAGAATCGAATAAGATCTTTATCTAAGTCGTTCGTGTTTCGTATAACTAGATGTTGGCTTGAAAAGGCAGTCTGACTGTTTGAGCTAATCTCTAGGCAAGCTGTGTTGCTAAGGGGACTGATGACTGCCTGATCCCAAAAATATTATTATAGTAGTCAGAGATATTAGGATGTTCAGAGCAGTTTGAGTTACGCAACATTGTAGATCGTTGATGGTGTGCATAAATTGGAGGGTGCCCTGGCAGCCCACCATGAGCATAATTATAATCATAATAGTGAGGAGGAAGAGAAGAACCACTTACACGATCTGAATAGGCGTATGGTGAAGGGTTACTAAGGCTTAGAGCATACGGGTGACATCCCAAGTTAAAATTATTCCCAGTATCTGTTTGGGACAGAAGCGGTATGGGTAGAGGAAGGAGGCTTTTCTTCCTAGATTAGGCCTTCGGGGTCATTCGCACATTGTGCTCTGACGCAGTTGCATGCGTCATTCTATTGCTTTTAAAGTATTTATGCGACGGGACAGATATAGGGTGATAGGAGAAAAACCGCTTGTTGCTGTTCTTAACTCTGGCCTTCAAACCTAGTGATTCAGAGATATTGTGCCTAGAGGTTTGGCGTTTGTTACTTATTTTACTACTCTGAATGTTAGGGATGGGGTTATGCTGAGCCTTATTGATAGGGAGAGCATTAGGCCTGTTGTAAGGATAAGGTATGAGTCCTGTTTCTGTTTTAACGGTAGGGTGGTGGACTAAGTTGTATGGTTTGATCCTGTTCACCTCTTTATTTTGTGAGAAAACTGTACTCCCCTTGGGAGTGATGTCTAAATCTATTAGGCCGCTGACATTTTCGTTGGTTGTAAGAGGTATTGGGGTATGAGTGTCTATACTAGGTAGAGTTGTGGGTATAGTTGGGATGGGTGGAGTGCAGAGTCTACGTGGTGGTGTACCACCACTAGAGTTCGTCGTAGACTTTGTCTTGGAAAATTTATTTGGAGTGGTTAATTGTGATATGGAATCTTTTATGTCTGAAACAACAGCACCGTAACGGTTGAGGGATCTATGTTGTAGAGGCGTTTTATCAGCAACTATTAGTATATTTTTGAAGTCACTGCCGGATCTAATACAGTTTACTGATTTTACAAAACGCTTGCAATCTATGATGGATGCAAAGTGAAATAGAATTGGGCAGCTAGTCTGCCAGTCTGTCACATTCGCACGGAATATGAGACATGCCACTAGTCTTTAGTAGGGTCGCTATAACCTTTTTAAGTGGAAAATTCCCTGGAACATCGTAGACGATGGCTTTGTAAAGCGAGGTGAGTCGCTTTACAACTTCTGCTGCAATAAAATCTAGGAACGTTTCAGATTGCTTTGCCATATTTATTTCTATGTCTTAAATCTTTCCAAGCAAGTAGGTTAGCGGGGTTAGGTCACTTAGGATAGATTTCATTTTGGTAAATGCTAATTGTACTTCTTCAACTTTGTTTTTATAGTCAGCAATGTCACTGTTTAGATCAGTCAGGTTGGTAGCCTTGACAAGTGGTGTGCGATTGCCTATTATCAGCGGTTCAGTGGCAAATAGGTCATTAGAGGAAGATTCAGGGTTTTTGGGAAAACCGCTATCCAGCTTGGACCTTATAGCCTTATTTCGAGCCATTTATAAATAGGAGGGTGAGATATCAGTATGAAGTATGCTTTCATTAGGTAGTGGCAAATTTGTAACTAAGATTACAGCTGTTTGTATGAAAATGTGTTAGCTCGAATGACGTGATATACAATCTATATTTAATGCGATATGAAATATATATCTAATAGGATATAATGTTTTATAGTACTATGGATAGAGCGGTTTCGCTAATTATGTCTCAAAGATTAAAATATAAAAACGACGTGCAAAAAAGTTACAACCTTCGAACAGACAGTAATAGCACCTTACTCTATAACTTTTAGAGGAAATTTTGTTGACCATTTAATTTAAGCAAGTGCTGAGAGACATAGTTACGCTAGTTATCACCGTTTCCACTACTAATTAGTCTTCATACTATGCATTTCCAGTAAAGAAACAACAATTATTATACCTTTTCATGGAAATAACACTTCCCTATCACCAAGACGCAGAGCTCAGTGGATAATCAATTTACTATTTATGCCAAACAAAGTTTGAGGTTTGAAGATGTTCATCTGTTTGTTTACATCAGTTTGGAACCCATACTGCTGGCAGTAAGTGGAAATGCGCTTAGTTTAATAATGGTTCTGAGGCAAGAAGATTCAACCGGCAGGGATTGGCGCTCAAAGAGCAATCATCGGTGTTGCTTCAACTCGCAGTTTCGAAACAAAGAAACTAGATGTGCATCAGATTCTGTTTGTTCTTCTTCTTCCTCATCAGCTGGCCAACGGAAACGGTCCAGCTCATCTGAAAAAGGATCATCTGGTTATGGCTGTTCCGATCCTAAAAGACCTCGTGTTTCACAACATACTAAAAGGTACATATATAAATTTTTGATTTTTGAATAGCCTTGTTTTTATTTCTTGCGTGTTACTGAGTCTGTGATTGTTTTTATCCCCGTTGGTTCAGGCGGAATCGTAGTTCCCATGTATCACTTCCTAATTCCAATCACACAACGAGCACCTGTAAGGCAGTACGTATCTCTGGTGATAAGAGCCGTCTTCGGGACCGTTCTAAAAGTTCCTCCCGCAGTGGTATCTCTCGTAGCCATGCTACCAAACCGTCTGACCACCCAATTAAGCGGGAACGCCAGCGTAGTCCAAGTGTCGAAATCCTTGATGGACATTCAAGACGTGTTCATTTACGTAACGAGCAAGTTCCTGGCTCTCCAAGACTCCCTGAAAGAGGTGGCAAGCAGTTAGCACGTCGGAAGAGAGAAGAGAAGCGTCGCGATGAGAAGGCACGAAGGAAGGCTAGTCATGAGTATCACAAACGCAAGCCGTCTGCTATTGTACCAGTTGGTGAAATTATCAAGCAACGCTTTCGAGTGGAGAAGATACTAGGGGAGGGTAGCTATGGGCAAGTTTTTGAATGTTTTGACCTATACACAAATTCATTGACTGCTTTAAAGGCTTTAAAACCACAGAGTGATTATAGTGATGCTGCACGTCATGAGGTTAATGTTCTAGAAACCCTTAAAAGACTAGATACCAAAGATCGATCCCACTGCATATCATCTGTAGATTTCTTTGAATGGCGCGAACACTTTTATATTATATTTCCTCTACTTGGTCCAAGTGTTTTCACATTTCTCGAGAAAAATGACTATGAACCCTATACCATTAAACAGTGTGCCATAATTACCGGACAGTTATGTGAAGCAGTCGCCTTTTTGCACAGAAATAAGCTCACACACACAGATTTAAAACCTGAGAACATTTTGTTTGTTGATGGTACTTACGACGAGGTATATGTTAGTCATCGAGGCAGAACAGTACGACGAATCCGCAATCCATCCATCAAACTTATCGACTTCGGGTCAGCAACCTTCGATGAAGATCATCACTCGACTACTATACAAACACGACACTACCGTGCTCCTGAAGTTGTTATGGAGCTTGGATGGAGTCGGTCTGCTGATGTGTGGTCGGTAGGATGCATTTTGTATGAATTAGTGACTGGACAGTGTCTATTCATGACTCATGATAATCTTGAGCACCTAGCTATGATGGAACGTTTATTAGGGTCACTTCCTAAGTGTATGACAAAAGCATCTCGCAGAAGACGATATTTCCGCCGTGGTCGGTTAGATTGGTCTCCTGTTTCGTCAGAGTCTCGTTACGTCAATAGAGTTTTAAAACCTCTCGGCGATTACTGGTTTTCTAGTTCGAATCTTTACAAGCGCATGGCCTTTGATCTTGTGAAAGAAATGTTGGTGTATATTCCGTCTGAACGAATAACCTGTTCAAGAGCACTAGAGCATCCTTTTATTCTTTCATTTCATAGCTGAGATTATTGATTACCTCTGTACAATATTCCTCCCCTGATTATTATTACCATTAATATTTTTGTGAATACTTGTCTTCTATTCAATGGATGGACATTTCGTTTCTTTGTCTATTGAAAAGTTCCATACTTCGTCAGGGTTTTCGGGATTTATTTCGTTTCTTATCTCAAACTCGGTGCATTGAAAGGTTAAGAACAACTATGTGGTTTACAATATTATTTTTATTTGTTTAGTACTTGACATTCATTTCTATTGCAGGCTAGGCTTTTTAGAAGTTAGTGGTGACTTGAGTTAAAGACTTTTCGTAGTATCATCTCACTACTACTTGTGTCTGAAGAAGTAGCCTCAGCGCTTCTTTCACCCTGAAAAAATAAGGTAAACTATACAAAGATATACTTCTTAGTTTTAATCTTCATACGCGTGGTAGGCATTGTACCGGAGAAACCCTTCAGAGCGATTGCTCTGTCAATAATTTTCCTTGGTAGTCCTGTAGCATTCGCTGTGCTGATAGCTTCGCTCCTTAGGTTTAGGCCATTGATTGCTTCATACAGGCATGGCATTCTTCCTTCATGAGGAATCGTCTTCATTGTCTAATTTATCAAACAGAAGAATGTTAACCAGTTGATTAACTTACTAGGTATTGCATCCGGGGTCCATGCATTTGGAGTCGTCTTAATATTTCGTTGTTGTGGGTAGCTATGATCGTATACGGAGATTCGTCTTTCTTAATTAAAATTTCTGCCATCGCGATTGTAAGTGTATCTAGTTCCAACTGGAAATCGAATATTTTATTTATTCACAAAGTTCTAGAAATGCAATGTTCATAATTCAATCGTCCTAATTAAAATGACCTGTTATTAAGTTGGGTATTTATACTGCATATGGCTTACATGTTGGTTTGTGTGCTCTTATCAAATGCTCATCACTGCACCACACCAGTATCGTAAATATAATACATTAAAATGTGTTCTTACCCTGTTTTTCTTATGGATGATTGGTTAAGTCGGTTTTCTTAATTTGTGGAACTTGGCTGATGTTTATTTTGTGAGTTTCATCACTAGGTAGTATCATACACTCATCGTAAACGGAATACATAAACCTGTGCTGGTACATATGCTGCATAGTCAAATTTGTGTAGCCTTATACCACTGTAGCTGAATCATTTTTATAGTAATGAAGCTTTAGCGTGGTAAACTCACTTTGTTAACAGAATTCGCGAATTCATCTATTACCTGTAAGTATGTGTATAGCATCGAACACAAATTGCCGCCTCCAGCTGGAATATAAGCTCCCTATATGGGTTAAGTATATTACTAACGTAATCTGAAATTAAACAAAGAATAAGTAACTTTAATTAAGCATAGCCGTTCCCATATAAATTTTTGTTCATTTGTCGGTGATGTATTTCCTCTAAGTAGATAAGTAATTGAATTTTTAGTAAGATATGCTAAGGCATTTGGGTATAAAATCCTTAATTACCAATCGTACATTACATCAGATGGAAAACGAACTTTGTTTCCGTTTGCAGGAGTCCCGGTCGACACATCGTTGTGCACTGCAACTAGTTTCCTTAAGTTTGTGATATTTTGACTTAGCGGTCCAAGTTTCGGCATCTCATGGTGAATTGCAATATAAGTGTGCTAAGATTCAGAAAAGTCATTTCCAGAAGTAATTCATTCATGAGCTATGTCCAGCATATTTCTGTAACCTTAAGGAGCCCCTAAGTGTTTTGATCCTGTAAAGTTATTGTCAGCTTTGGTTCAATTCACCATCCAATGTAATGGTTAACGGTAACAACAGTTTATCACACAAATGCCTTTGGCGTCTACACCGTCCATTTCGCGTGTATAGGTTTGTCTTATTCTGTGTGTGTATTGCTAGGCAAAATACAACTACAAAAAGTCGGAAATGGGAACTATTACTATATCATGCATGCTATTTTTAGTGATCCTATCCCAGAAATCTTGTCTAAGTTCATAGTTGCTTTGACCAATCTACTCACCTGTTTCATGTAAATGCTTTTTCCACTGCCATTCGGTCCAGTTAGCAATGCAATCATATGCTCCGATGTGTTGGCGTAAAGTGAATTTTTGATTATGCTTGTACATACCGTTTGCCGTATAGGATGTCGTCCATTACGAATATGTATGCATTTTTCGTTCTCTAACTTTGGTCGAGCCCACTCCATATGCTTTGCAGCTGTAGCGAAGGCACATAAACTGAAACAACGATATAATGTAAGTGCAGTACTCTGTGTGCCGTTTTTCTGTGACACCAAAATGTTAGTATAACTTCAGGCATTTAGATAAGCTCATCTGTTCCCCTGGATTACTTGTTATGTTCTAGAACAATAAGATCTTTGAATATGATATCACTAACTGATTTTAGCTGGACAAACCTTGAAATTCAGGGGGCGTTGGGCAACTGCACCACCCTATACGAGATTCCTCGGAGGTTCTCGTTCACGATCTCGTCGGATCGGTAACTGAGCCCGGCACCTCCAGGTTAGACCACTAGACTGACATTGGCATTTCTAACATCAGTCTATGCACGATATACGGCAATACATCATCCATTCCAATATGTACGTGAATGCGCACCAACTTTGATTAGGAGAACTTATACCATAGTAGCTAAAACGATGGAATCACATCTGATAATGTATTCTTACGCTTAACACTATAACTTTAGTAATTCGCTAAACTGGATAGGATTAAGATAACTAGCTTAGACCCTAAAACGAAGTATGTGACCTGTAACCGTATTGTTTCTAGTGCTCGTGGTAGTTGATTGTGTTCACAAGTATCGATGTCCTGGATAAGGTGTTAGTCCACTTCCATATTAGTAAACCTCGTGATCACTTATGTTTGTCGTAAAGTGACTAACCCTTAAGTTCATTTTAGCTTTCTCCCTTGATCTCCGTTGTGTCGTAATCTAAACCTGGTAATAATTCCCTGCATAAATTAATCACTTAGCTGGGAAGTCAATCTGATTGTATAGATACTTCGAAACGTGCCTACATGAAGTAGTGAGTCAGACACACCCTTTGTGCTCATTACTGAATTAACCGCCTACCAATCCATCTTCGCGACAGATTTGGTTGCCCGCAGTATATTTTAGGTGTAAATTAGCGATCTTTTAGGTGATGCATGATCGTACTTTCTGCGTCTGAAAATTTTCATAAGTCGGAGTGGTTGAAAATTTAACAGAGTAAGTACTTAGCTAAAGGATTTAAATACTTATATAATTGTTATTTTGATTAACTCCATAGTATGCGCATAATGTTGTTAGGAAGTCATGATCAATTCGCTTTTGAATAGTTGGTACTGATAGCTTAAGAACTAACATGTGCTTGGAGACTCATCTTGGATTCTGAAAGCGATCGAGGTCAACTTTGATGTAGTTTGGCAAAATAACTACGCAAGGTTTGGTGAGTAACAAAAAAAAAGAACGATGGAATAAATAACGATATTAGGTGCAGTCAATTGACCAAGCATATGAGATTACTGAGCCTGCGAGCTTGACAGTGAAGCCCAGTAGGTTATTATCCCTGTTATATTAGTTGGAGCTAAGACATCTTGACTCAGTAGGCTACCGATAGCTAGGGTCAGATTGGTAGTATTACTCAAGGCTTTAGACCTCCAGATGTTTCGTAGATTACTGGGTTTAAAAGGTTGGTTTAAATCATTCGCCATCACTACGTCAAGGCATGCGATGAACATTTCTGCTTGTGCTTCGTCCAAAGAGTTTTCGAATTTACCGGGACAGTATTTCCTCGGAGTTTATGACTCCAATTGTACTTATACAGTCACAAGGATTTCAGGATTGTTCTACAACGTAGTTGATTAGGTTCACTGACATCCTTGGTGTTAAGACGATAATCTGTCTTGTTGGTTGGAAATAAGTTGAACATTAGTTCAGATTGTTTTTGGTGATTCGTGTATTTTTAAAATATGAATATGTGATATGACGCTTACTAATATAACAACGCTAACCCTATACCTCGGCAGCACTAACCACAACTTCAACTAGCTGATTTCCTACGCGAACAGATACTCGAAACTTCGACCAACAACTCGAACAACTATTACTCGCCCAAGCCAAAATCAAGAAGACACGAACGCAGCGCTGAGAAGAATCGATTCTATTTTGTCCCAACTCCGTATATATAGTTACAATAACGACCTAGTAACAATTAGAAATATTAGCACACTAAAAAGCAGTACAACCAATCAGATGATACAAGGTCAATGCGGAGAATATAAACGGCGATTTCGAATATCGCACAATTTACAATTAATAAAAAAAATAGCAAAAATAAGAATGATTACATGAAAAATAACTAGTTCTGTCTCTTCCTAGCACCTCCCCTTTTTGAAAGAAGTTCGCTTTCTTGAAACCTCACTGTTGGTCTTCGTTTTCCTTCGCTGTGTCTTAGAGACTGTTCTTCTGCAAGTGTAGGTTTCTCGTTTCTTGCTGCAATTACTGTCGGTTTCTCAGTAGGAAGCTTAAAAGTATCAAGGAGAAATTCAAGTGCTAGGTTGAGTTTATCCACCTTTTCTCCGCTGAGCCTTCTGCGTAATTGATTTCGATGTCGAACCCATATTTGTCCTTCTACTGCAACTTCATATATCACTTTCCTTCGTCTTCCTTTAATGACCCCTTTTTTCCACGTCTTACTTCCGGGTCTGTAATTTCCTACATACACCTCTGTCCCGTTCTTATAGATGTCATCTTCGTTGTTTTCTACTTTTGCTGGTTTCATCACCTCATTTATAGTTCTTAGTTTTCAGCCCATATGTGCTTCTACCGGTGATTTTTGTTGTGGAACACTGCTGTTAGGGGTGCTTCTGTATACAAGAAGGAAACGCTGGATGACTTCTGACAGGGTCCCCTCCCCCTCTGCCTTTAATGTAGCTCTTTTGAAGGTATCCACGAACCTTTCTGCTTGTCCATTTGACTGTGGATGGTACGGCGGGGAGCGAATATGAGTGATGGCATTTTTCCGACAGAAATCACTGAAAGATTGTGATGTAAATTGAGAACCGTTATCGGTGACGAGTGTCGCTGGAAACCCATGGCATGCGAATAACTTCATCAATATTTCCAAAGTTTTCTGCGTAGTCGGAGGAACTACAGGGTCGATCTCGGGCCATTTTGAGTAAGCGTCTACTAGCACTAAGTAGTAGGTTCCTGACATGGGTCCAGAGAAATCTAAATGCACTCTGCTCCATGGACCTGAGGGGTCTGGCCAGCTTACTGGTTCAACTTTCGGTGGATTTTTCGACGCCCGCTGACAGCGGCCGCAATTTCTGACTATGCCTTCGATCTGAGCGTCCATTCTAGGCTAGTACGCGTAGCTCCGTGCCACTGATTTCATTCGAGCTGTTCCAGGATGTCCAGTGTGGAATTGTTTGAGCACTGCTCGGCGTAACTAACGTGGTATCACCACTCGTTCCCCAAACATAAGACATCCTTCTACTATGCACAGAGCTTGTCGACGTTGATATAGCTGCCTCAGTTCCTCATCTAAGGAAGATGGCCATTTGTGCTGCATGTAGTAGATTGCTCGTTGAATCGTTTTGTCTCTTCTTGAAAATTCAGAAACTTGTTGAGCAGTAATAGGGAGTGCTCGTACAGCATCAATGAAACTTTCTTTAGCATAATCTCTCGTATCGATGGCAGCGATCACCGACTCTTCACTGGTCGTGGGATAGGAGCTTATAAGCCGAGACAGAGCATCTGCCTGACCGAAATCCTCACTTTTCTTGTACTGTATATCGAAGTCGTATCCGAGCAGGGTTGGTGCCCAACGTTGTAATCGATTCGCCGAATGTGCTGGTATTCCAGACTTTGAACCAAAAACTGCCAGCAGTGGCTTATGATCAGTTAGTATTGTAAAGTGTCGTCCATACACCATCTTATGGAAACGCCGTACCGCAAAAACGATAGCCAAAGCTTCCTTTTCTATTTGACTGTAACGCTTCTCAGTCGGTGTCAGCGTCCTAGAAACATGCATTATGGCTTTCTCCTTCCCATTTGGAAATTTATGCGAGATAACTGCACTAACACCATATGCTGACGCATCAGCAGCAACAATAATTGGCAACTTCGGATCATAATGTGTCAATAGCCGGTCGGATGTAAGGAGCTTTTTCACGGCATTGAATGCTGCTTGGCACGGCTTTGTCCACTTCCATTTGACATTCTTTCCCAGCAAATGGTTTAATGGCGCTCGCTTCTCATGCAAGAATGGTAAGAAAGCTGAGTAGTAGCTTATGAGTCTGAGAAAGGACCGCAGGGTAGATACATCCCTGGGCGCAGGCATTTTTTGAATGGCTTCAATGTTTTCAGGATCTGGACGACGACCTGATTTGTCGAATATGAATCCCAAGTACTTCACGGATGTAAAGTAGAATTGACATTTCTCGGAGTGTAGGCGAAAACCATTGTTTTGGATTCGTTTCAGTACCATTGCAAGTCGATCGTACAGTCCTTTTGGTGACGATGCGACGACAAGTATATCATCTAAATATACGGCCACTCCAGTGATGCCGGTTAAAACCGTATCCATCAATTGTTGGAAAACTGCTGGCGCGGTTTTAACTCCAAACGGTAGTCTTGTGTACTGAAAAAGCCCCCGATGCGTATTTATTGTGAGCAATTCGCGGAATGCCGGTTCAACCTCAACTTGCAAATAAGCATCTGCCAGGTCTAGTTTGGCGAAACAACTACCGCCGCTTAGGATGGTGAATAAATTTTCCGGAACCGGTAGAGGATAGTGGTGTTGCTCTAGGGCAGCATTTAGTCCGGTCGAAAAATCGGCGCAGATGCGTAGTGTACCGTTAGGTTTATTTACAACGACTATTGAAGCTGCCCAGGCCGAGAACGATACCGGTGTAAGAACACCTTGCTTTTCTAAGCGTTGAAGTTCCGCGTCGACTTCCGGTAACGAAGCATATGGAACGGGTCTCTTAGGACGGAAAACTGGGAAAGCATTCGGCACCAGACGAAGAGAGACTTTCATCGTAGTACAACACCCTAAACCTTTTTCAAAAACCTTGCCGAATTCCCTTAGAATCTTCGTGAAGTCCTTGCTGTCTTTCATATTTACGATGCGGTGGCATATGGTGCTCAGTATAACATCACCTAGCTTCAGATCTGCGAACCAATCTAAACCCAACAATTTAAGATTACTATTAACCACATAACATACTCCGTTCATGGTTATATCGTTGAATGTCACTGAACAAACAATCTTGCCGACTATCTGCAGGCGATTGCCTGTTTCGCTTACTGCGAGCTGTTCTGTAGAGCATAGTACAGGTCTCCCAATTTTGATCCACGTTTTTCTAGAAATAATTGTAATGTCAGAGGCAGTGTCAAGCTGAAGGCTTACCTCCTGACCATTTATCTGGACGGAAACATACTTTCTAGCTGGTCTCTGGTGAATGTGATTTACGGTGGATACTCAAAGTGACTCAGCCGGCTTACTGAATGAACGGAATCTTCTTCTAGAACGTGACCGAGTGCGTGTTTCTTTCTGCTTGCAAAAAGTTTCTTTGTGTCCCAGCATGTCACATTTTCTGCAGCGATAGTTCTTAAATGAGCAGAACTTAGCAGAATGCCATGCACCACAGTTTCAGCATCTGGATGGGGGAATAGTTCTCTTCTTATCAGCTGGTTTAGCACGGGAAGTTGGAGTGGTGGTTGCAGGAGTGAGTTGACGAGAACTTGGTTTCCGATGAACTGCATAAACTTCAATTTCACAATGACCACCAGATTGGACGAGTGTAGTATCATGCTTTAAGTTGGTCAACCGCTGATATTCTGCATCAATGTCTTTGAGAGACAATGTGGGTTCTTGATCAAGACGGTGCAGCAATCGCGTGCGAATATCAGCAAATCTTTCTGACTGTAAGCTGCAGATGAGGATTAAAGACTTAAATTGGTCCTCCGACAAGTCTTTCAATTTAAAACGTTCACATTCTCTGTTTACAATGCCAACATGCGTAAGAAAGTCATCTGACTCATTCATTTTCAACTTTAAGCAACGATATCTAATATTAAACAGAGAAGAATTGTCACCAAAATGCTGGCTAAGAGTTGTGCAAGTTTCAGTAAATGTTCTGTCACGCGGATTTTGAGGTAAAATTAAGTTGCAGTACTTGTCAAGTTCTGCTGCACCAAGCTTTCTGAGTAGTAGGCGAACTTTCCATGAATCATCCTGAGAAGCTAAATCAAACATGAACAGATCTTCATACCTCCGAAACCATGTATCAAAAGTGACATTAGCTTCTGGATCATAGTTAAATTCAGCAATGCTATTAATAATTCCATCAACTGACAGTGTAGAGTTGGGAACAGGAACAGTTGAAGACGTTTCAGAAGTAGATTTAGAGCTTGTGACTAGCTTCATTAGCTTAAGTTGCTCATCTAACAACATCTCCATCTTGATAGGATCCATTGTCACCATCACCCGTCGCCAACTGATATGACGCCTACTAATATAACAACGCTAACCCTATACCTCGGCAGCACTAACCACAACTTCAACTAGCTGATTTCCTACGCGAACAGATACTCGAAACTTCGACCAACAACTCGAACAACTATTACTCGCCCAAGCCAAAATCAAGAAGACACGAACGCAGCGCTGAGAAGAATCGATTCTATTTTGTCCCAACTCCGTATATATAGTTACAATAACGACCTAGTAACAATTAGAAATATTAGCACACTAAAAAGCAGTACAACCAATCAGATGATACAAGGTCAATGCGGAGAATATAAACGGCGATTTCGAATATCGCACAATTTACAATTAATAAAAAAATAGCAAAAATAAGAATGATTACATGAAAAATAACTAGTTCTGTCTCTTCCTAGCAATATGTAGTGGCGTAGTTCCTGGCTTTTCGCTGCTTTAAGTTCACTGAATAAGCGATCCAAATTAACATGAGTCTAAATGTTAGAGAAAAGCAAATAAGATACTAATTATGGTCGATCTGGTTACGTAAATGTTACGGATGTAACGAATCCTTGTGAATAAATGTGAGTAGCAAAGTAGAATGGTTACTGCAGCAAGAAGATGAATTTTATTAGAGTTATGTGATATATTTGCGCAATACATTCCGGACAATCAGGTCACGCATACACGTCAAGGCATTTATATATGAAAAATAAGGGTCACTAGGTTATTACGAGTATAAACTAAGAAAACAAAGATAATCAGTAGATCAATGTAGGTCACAATCTACGAAGGTAGGTAGGTATAAATGCCTTAACAAGTGTATATGTGATTATATTGTTCAAAATGTATTGCGCAAATATATCACAGCTCTGATAAAATTCGTCTTATTACATCATCTGAGTGATTAGTGTTTATAATCTGGAAGTATATGGGTTAGCTTATGAGTTTATGGTACGTGACTTTTGGAATGGGTTAAGCATGAAGCTGTTTTTAAAAAAGTCCAATTTGAATGCGTTACGAAGCTTTTTTTCTACGTAGCGCAGTCGAGTTGTGTTCGTAGTTGTAGATCCACTTTGGGATTATCTCAATGTTTATAGTATTAATTTGATGGTTATGAGGGACAGCACTGTGCTAAATAGGAAAGAATGCTTTATGATTCATATAAGTTGGACAATATTTCTCTGAACTATGCGTCTAATCCACGCCTAGTTGACTCCTTTAATATTTAGACTCATTAGTTTGATTCAGCTGTCCATCCCTTAGAGAAGACACTTAGATTACTTCTGCTAAAGTCTCCACAATCAGATTTAACAGACACTACTCATGGTCCATAGTTGTAATGGCGTTCTGCACAAAAGCCTGAAATTGTAGCAGCAGTAAGCGAATAAACTTGAGTAAGGGGGGCATGATTGTTGTTCCTGTTAGCTTATCATTTAGACTTCCTAGCTGTCTGTTGTTAAAGTCTGGTTACATGTTTCAAATGAATTATAAGACTCAAAATTTTCTGACGGTTTGAAGTATGTGTGAACGTCTCTTCGAAAGTGTTTAGTTGCATTTGGCCTGCTACAAATTGAGCTTTATAGTCAGTCTGTAGACTTTTACTATGCTTCAACACAATGAATTTAGGGGGGCATATCATACCCTTTCGAAAGTTGATACAAGGTCACAATATGAAGAAGTCGTGGATATGGTGTTCAGATCCTGATTCAGGTTCTTGTTTTTCTGTTATTAATACTTCCAACAGAGAACCATAATGTAGCAACATTAATTGGTTCTACCATAGGGAGGGGGGTAGTTACACGTATACAGCTGCTCCTGTAAGGTAATCAGTTTGTTTACAGTCAAGGTTCAACTGTATGCTTCATTAGTCACTTTATTACTACACTACACAATCGTCAAATATCTCTAGAATCTCAGCTTATATCTCATAGCACATCGTTATACCAATTTTCTTGTAAGATATATCGAGGGTTTTGATTGTGTTTATTCTTACACAGCAGTTATGAATCCTCACAGGGCCAACACACGTTTTACTTCTTAATCAGTTATCAAGAAGTGATCACCACTTTTTGAAATGCAAAGCCGAATTACTGAACTTAAAGTTATGCTTACCAACAATAGCGTACATTACGTCTATGTATCGCTGATCAAGTGCTGAAAAGTCAATTATTTTATAAAAGGAAAGATACCGCGTGTGGTTTCGTTCCGGTAGTATGCCATCTCGTTATCTGTAAACTGATAAAAACATTTAAAATTGTTTTCAACGAGTATGCAGAAGTTTTACATAGTAATAATTTTACATATCCTCAGAGCTTACATTGTGCATCTTAAGAAAACTGCTCAAGTGGTTCGTGGTGTTATATCTTGTCTAGATTAATTATTCTGAATATGTTCTTAGTGTATCTGATTTTCGCAAAATATTGTTGCTCCTCTGTCATGAAGATATTTTGACAGTGGCACCAGCAAAGTGTAGAGATACAGAATGTATTTAGCAGTGTATGAATTCTTCTTAAAAATAGCTTGCCAACCTCAGGTCGCAATTAAGCCGTTTGTGAGGATTACATTTATATATATTTATACTATATTTAACTGCAAAACCTGCTAGCTTTCAAAATCACGTATATAAATCAATTTGTCATTTAAATTTTCAACCTTTGTTGTTAACTCAAAAGTTAAGAGGACGCTTACGTATGAGACATTTTTATGCTTTAAGTTTTCATATCAAGTTCTAAACTTACTGCGAATTCTAACCCACTTAACTGTATGTCAGGTGTTCCCACTTATCTCTTTTGAATTTTCAGCAAATAACCTACCTTGTAAAATCAAAGAAAAGGTTGAGCATATTAGGCTGCGTTTGTTTTATCAAAATATTTTATCAGCAAGGCTGATTACATACCAAAGGAAAGTAAATTAACCCACATGTTCGTATGTTTTCTCGCAATTTCACTAGTTCATCCTCTGCCAGTTGTGACAATAGATCTGGTAGACAAGTGTATGTTTCATTTCCTAAATATTAAGTAAAGTATAACATCATTGAGTTTTATTTTAAGTTCGATTAAGCCTCGATTACTGACTTATATTACTTTGATTGCATGCTCTATTTAAACGTTTAGAAATATTTTCTAAGCTAATGTAATATGTCCCAATTTACCGATTTGTCCGCATCTAATGGTAAGTTTATTTTGTCGATTGAAAATGCTTTCGACTCATTTGATGTAGAATAGCAATTAGTAATATTTGCTTTTATAAATTGAGTAATAGTTCATTTTTAGTTTCACATTGCACTGATGTGCATGCCATACTATACTATCCCAAGCTGTGCAATATTGTTTCCATGCGACATTTACTCTCTAGAATACCTTCAAAATGATTCCATTAGGATTATAATCACCAGTTCATATTTCTACTGAAAATAGGTTTCTGGTTGAATTTGTTTACAGTTCATCATCAGTAAGTGCTTGTACTATTAAATTTTGTATTTTTATGCTACAAATTGCAAAATTTTGTGTTATGAGTTCAGATAAAAACATCATTTGTCCCTGTACTCAGAGCTAGCAAATTATATTTCTTAGCAATATTTCTCAGTTTAATATTCTTTCCTAATGTTCATATCTCCGGATCTAAGTTTTATGATAATTGCTTGAATCAACACTTTATCTGTGTAACATCACCATCGCTACATTTGAGTTTAAGAAAGACAGAGTGCTACTTACATGTGTCCAGTGTGCTGTCGACTCCACGTCGAATCACAAATCTTTGTTCCTTCTCCGTCTTATCTTTGTCAACTGCCTGTATTAGCCATGATTTAATGCTTCCAAGAATGGTTTTGTCAAAGTTTTCTGAGAATAATTCTCCAATGGGGTAAAGTTTCTTGTAATATAGTGTACACATGTTAATAAGTACTTCGATTGCATTAAATGTCTGTCGTGATTCATGATTATTTGCCATAAGTTGTCTTACTTGTATTACTATTTTCCAGTCGCTTGACAGAGCAGAAGATGTTTGCATTCGGAGGATGATTTTCTAAAAATAAAGTTCACATTATAGGACGTAGTACTCAAAATGCTTTCTAACTTAGCACAAGCTAAGCTATGTATATGTATCTGTTTGGTACTATGTAGCCTCTTTATGAGTGTTTCAGAATATAAACTTAATAAGTACCAGATCTCGTTATAAAATATTGGTACGCAAGTATATTTCGAAAATCATTTGTCATAGTTATAGAGATACCGATAAATTTAGCAACTATAAATTTACACTTCTATGCATCATTTATATATGGACTTATTTTATACAACATAATAGGTTGAGGCAGGAGTATCGCTCATTAGATTTAAGAACAGCTTCCTGATGATGCAATATAGATCTAAAACTCATATTTTGGATTTGCCTCATCGGATGAATCGCAATAATATTGTACGAGCAAGAAAACGTAGATCAGTTAGTGCTGTGGAGATTGGCGGGGCGGAGCTAAATCGCATTTTCTGATCTTAAGATATGTAGCAGAGTAAATGTGTGGGTTTTCTGCTATGATTCTTATCTATGGAATAAAGTTTCTTTAAGTAATGCGCCATTAATTAAATAAGCGAATGCTACTGAAACTTCAATAGTGATTACTTCTAACCGCTTAATAAGTTTCTACAGTTGGAAGGTTACTATTACACATCGAAATATGTAGTGCATATGACTCCCAAGCTGCCAAAGAAAACTTGTTGCAGTTGCAATTGTCGTACGTGTTTTGTGCAATTTAAGTTTTATAACAACTAAGCCACCAATGAATGATCGCACTCTTTTACCTACAACTTGTACGAAAATATCATATGCGACATTCTGAAATAGTATCATAAAACCATGAAGTTTGTATTATATTTACTTACTGGCTATTTCGAAAAATAAATATATGTTGTATCATAATTAGTAAAGATATACAGACGTATAATTAGCATTTTCATACTGAGAAGTACCTGTACATTTCCGAATTTTTTAAGGAGTGTTCTAACTTCTACTAATAATTGTGCACCGTTTCTTCCTAGAAGAAATTCTGCAGCATCTAACCTTCGTGTAATTAGCTCCATACTACTAAGCGGGTTGCGCATCCTGTTCTGTAGTTCTATGGAACCTTGACTGCTCAAACAATGATTTATAATTTCTAGTACTAGTTAAATTTCAGTTTACTGAATAGTGTTGGACTTAGGTTTGTTTCAGAGGAAAGTGACCATCCATTTATTCTAGATATTTCGTGAGAATCGATAATCTGCAGATACTTCATCGTAGGCCTGTCGACGAAAAGTAAGTCTTGTCTATGCATAACTACTGTAAATATGAGTATGACTTGCCTTTGTAATAACTCTATATCCACTACGTGAAATATATTCTGATCTAAAGTAATGCGTAGATTATCTGTGTACCGAGACATTCTGTACAACAAACCGCCTAAAGCCTTAAACTGTATTGAGTTTGAAGTGCACCCGATATATGACCAAGTTACGTTTGCGGTATTACCAGGGTAAATTCTAACGATTGAACCCACTCTTACGAATGAGAATAAATGAGAAGATAATTAAAGATGGAAAGGAAGTTATATTTGATCGTGAGTGTGGCGGCAATGGAATAGCAACGTCTAGGCTGGCAAACTAGAGAAAGAGTTGCTTTCCACGATGTGGCGTGACGTGATCTGGTGGTGATGCGTGATTGAGCGCCTTCAACTTAGTAGTGTCCGTTGAAACAAACATGGTCAGCATCAATGTCGAGGACCTATGTAACTATATATTTTGGGGATTATTTACCGCTACAAGTTTAATTATATTTTCATGACCTACGGCCATATGCGTATTAGTTGGGAATAGAGGTGTAATGAAGACCTTGCTGCTAATATCATCAAGTGTGTTCGGCATGTTAGAGATGCTGATCATGTGATGTAAGTCTGATAAACATCATTCGTCTAAAAGAGATTCATAGTTTAGTTTTATAACTACTAAAATACGACTGTGGAATTATTTCAATTTGCATTCCTGAAGAAATTTGCTTCGAATCTGATATATTTAAGCGTTAAGATTCTTCTTACCTAAAACCGGTAATAAGAATTTCAAACTGGCCTCCGTTAGGAGGATAATCGCTAAGTCATACTGACAGAACATTAAAAGTTAGGACCTCTGAGAGTATTATTTTGTTTCAACTAAACTACGCCGCCGACCTTGAGAGGGCCAATGAGAATCAAGTTATTACTTTCAAGGGTGCGCGCGCATTTAAGTTCATAATGCTTACTTTAGATCGGCTTTTTGCAATTTTTAATGGGGACATTATTATTTTTAATCTACAAGCTTTTGGACTACTTCGTAGAGAGTTCATTTGTGATTGGGGCCTCAATGTGACTCAAATACAGTACAGAGACAGTCGAGATGGAGTAACGTTTCGTTGCAATGCCTGCTGGCGAAGAAAATTAATAAGAACAGGCAGTTTTTTCAGCATGTCTAAACTAAAACTGAGGCAAACTTGCATATTGGATGTATTGTGGATTATGCAGTTGCCTGTCACGCTGGCATCGTCTCTTACAGATGTAAGCAAAGTATCAGCAGTGCAATGGTATCAGCACTGTAGAGACGTATACTCAGAAATCATGTTGCGCTTAAATCTGCCACTGGGAGGCATTGGAATAATCGTTGAAGTCGATGTGACAGCCATTAGAAAGAGAAAATATAATAGAGGAAGATCTGTAAAAACAGAATGGGTAAGTAATAATTGCATTAATCTTACTGGTTGGATCTTGGTATTTTAACTTAATCAACTTGTCTCCAACCTCCAGAAGTTCATAAATCATATAAAAACAGTGTACCATGTGTAATTGTTTTTTAAAATTTCGTTTTTTATAATAAATAATCATTTTATCTACCAGTGCATTTTCATTGGCTGAAAGGTACCTCAAGGTCAGCGGTGTAGTTTAGTTTCACCCTCATCTTTCCTTGTATAATGCACACTGACAAATATACCTAGTAGAGTTTCTAACCCGTGCAAGTGATATACTTGTGGTTCACAATCGGATATCGTGATCTAGTAGATGCTTCAGAAGCACCGCTGTTTCATTAAGTTTAAGGAGTTCAATTAGGATATGTTAAATCAGGATACGTTGAAACAATTATCGTAATTTTTAGTTAACGTGTCGAAAAAATATTTAAGAGCATTTATAAACAATGTGTGTGTGCTAATGGTCACCATAATTGATTTGATATACTAGTGGTTCATTAGAATGGATCAAATAGCTGTGAAAGAAACGGGATATTACCCAACGTAAAGAGACTGCGACGATTTAGGTGCATCAATCTACTAAGTAGCTGGGTGATATGGCTCCGGCCGAAATCCACTTAAGTTAGGCAGCTATACCAATCGAATCGAGCAGAGTTTAGACTATTATTTAGTGCTAATATAACAACTCCAAGTTCTTAGAAATAATAAGTTTGTAGCGGTAAATAATCCCCTAAATAGATAGTTGTATAGTCTATCATCATTGATGCTGACCATGTTTGTTTTAGCAAATACGAATAGTTGAAATCGCTCGATGAAACATCATTATCAGATCACGACACGATATGGGAAGCAACTCGCTCTCTAGTCATCCAGCCTAGACGTTGCTATCCCATTATCGCTCTACTTACGATCAAATATAAATTCTCCTCCATGCCTCACTGCCTTCTGATTTATACTTACTGGTACGTATGGGTCCAATCTTTAGGAGCGCTTCTGGCTATACGACTAAGGTAACTTGGTTACTTACCAGGTGCACTTCAAGTCATTCTTTTAAATCAAAATTTGTCTATTTCTAACGGTAAAAGATTATAAGACGATTACTGCTACTGAGGCGCCAGTGTAGTCCAATCAACCTAGTTGCCCTTACAGTTTCCTGGTATGTGCACATCCATGTCAAATATTACCAGAGCTTATGCAGTATTATAAGGTCGCCTTGTAAGTTGTTCCGATTATGATGAGCAGGTTTTGAATTTCCGTAGGCGAACCAGTCCTGTAAGTTTTCTGGAATGTGATATTGCGTTGTCTGTGGTGCAGATCGGTGCATTTGTGTATAAGCTAAATTTACATAGTTCAAATTATGCTAGTGAAATTTAATGTCGGTTCCGTCAAAAAATCATAATAATACAAGAATTGCTCTTAAATTGTACTTTCTAACAAACTGTGTGGAAGAGTACCATAATTGCCAAGTATCAGAAGTCCAGTTGCATTACATCGACTATACCATTTCGACTAAAAATGCACGTTATATCGTCCTCTGAAATATAACTGGCTAATATTGATGTCACTGACTGTTCTGAAACAGTGACGTTAAATTGAGGATTATTCGAGAGATACCAGGTAGACACAGCAGTTTATCTGGGTAAAGTGACTAAAAGTTCTACATAGAAGGCGTCAGAATTTAGTAGACGTAGGATCCTGTTGTTTCTAGTACCCTCAAAGTTGAAGCGAAAAAAGCAACATAGATTCCAGCAAGTAGTACTAATGTAAATACTAAAGTAAAGTGAATTCGGTGTCATGCTACCGAGTGTCTCTGACCGAACGTATATACAGGCACATCTGGGACTAACATTCAATGACTATACATCCCCGGAATCGTCTTTTTTCCTAGTGTTTATATATCAATTGAAATCCAGTTTTAGGGTGAACGGAGTCAGAGCGCACATTCCGACCACCTTAGTTTCTCTACAAATACATTAATCAATCCACCATTTTCATCAAGCATCCTACGTCATACCTCATCACTGCTTATTTGATAGTATGAACAAACACAAGCGCTGTTTCAATAAAATATGCTGTTGAACACTGTCTGACGTCAGACAGGAAGTAAAGGCTTTCTCCGTTAAAATTTTTATTCACAACGGATTGACGTTTACCTGTACCAGAGGACATAATTAATTTGGAGACTGTAACCGTTTTCGTGATACAAAGTAACTAAATGCATGATCTCTCACCGAAAAGGAAACAGTTTACAGTGCCAAAACTAGCCATACTGAGAGAAGTTAATCTGACAGTTATCACTACCTCAAAAATAAACACCTGAACTATTCTTGTTCTCTGGCAATTTAGATCCCAATCGGCAGCAGATCACTTGAAACGACCGAAGTTAATGATGGCCACATTTTCCCAAGTGCAGTAATCCCTGTGTGTATATGACTGCTATTGACAGACATAAGAAATTAGAAACACTGAACGAATGATGCCGAAAAAGACACTACCAACGCAAGACGACTAACTACACAAATTAGTACTGCTTCAGAGTCATCTGACTGTACCCATATTCGGGAAACAAGCTTTGCGCTTCATGGCGTGGAAACTTTACTTCACACCCCTGACTACAAGACCCTATGTAACGTAGATTCACACTATATATATCCTGTTATTAGGCCCTTCAGTACAACATCAGAAACGTACACTCTCTAAGTGCGTAGTACAGTCATAGTTAGTCCTCTTAACAATCTTGATGAAGTAAAGGGCCAAATAAGAATATCCATAAGACTAAAAATTAACTCTGAACATTGTGTTATGACTTCCTCGATAATCACAGAGTACCATGGCATTGTATCTACTACATTAGGTTGTAATGCCGAATATAAAAGGTAATCCACTCAGTAATTTTCAGAGTCGTCAATGTAAAGTGGAATAACGTAATCTGTCAAGGCTGATATTAGTTAACCACCAGCATAAACGACACGTCTCGCATAAACATAGCAATTTTGTGACCCTACACAAATGAGAATGCAGAAAATTCTGTGGTTCGATAATACACTAGCATGCTAAGGGCAGCTTTGTTATATATTATGGCCGCCATAACCTTTGTTACGCAGGAGATTATCAACCAGAACCTCCAACTATCCTACACTCACTAACTTGAATTAGTTTGAGCATTGTTATATCTCTGACCCCCATAATAATTTTTTACAGTCTAGCAGTCCCTAATCTCCGTAAACACATGACACAGGTGGCGATCCTATTAACTTTTTTACAAATTATTCGTCATTTACCAAAGTTTAAGTATCTGATACACGCTTGCTCAATAAAATACTGACCCTGAAAACTACAGCACTATGACCTAAACCTTCTTATACACTTATCACAAAAACATGTTCCTCATGAACAGATTTATAATCAGTCACTAACAACTATAAATTATATCCCCGTAAGAGCGAATATAAATTTGGTGATGGTTGTTCAGTATATGCTAATACTCGTTTTTCAACTGATGATATATATCGCCGGTGGGAGTGTCAATCACTCTGGATCTCATTTAATAACTCGAGACAGCTTATTTTTAGTGTACGTAGAAGGAACCTATGACATCTCAACTATTGCTGACAATCCTATTATTAGTCCTTTAATACGTTATCCAGCACCTAAATTATAATCCACCAGTTGTCACAGGTAACTTCAGTTTCCATGAGATAGACTGGAATGTTGACACAGGTTAATCGTATGACGAAGAAAATTCTTATCACTTTAGACAATGTTCACACTCCCCTCCCAGAGATATAAAAGTATCCTGGACACAGCTTTTATCATGTCACCACCCAATCGTCAGCAGTAAACGCTGAATGATTCTGAGTGCTCTCTCTCTTTTATTTCAAACAACGCCAGTTATCTTATATCACAGAAATTTGACAATATGGAATTAATGAAATATGATTTCCAACCTACTACAAGCCTTTCTCAGATAATTTGACTGGGACAATTTATTGTTTAATAGACGCATTAAACACATTTCGTCACATTAATACTTGAACTCTGTTGTCGCTATGAAACTGAGCAACCTACAGATCACTTAATTATTACAAGAAATAAAAACGTAAATAGAAGTACTATATTAAGTCGGGTGATCTTATTGCATTTGTGTAAATTACTAAGACTTTTGGTCAGATAAAAGTATTAGACAAATTAGAGGCTTTTAATCGAGAGCTAGAAGTAAACATGGTGTCTCCGAGGTACAGAGCGTGGTGTTTGTCCAACAAGCACCTTGAAATTTCTGACAATTATAATATTCTTTGCATCCCATTTAGTGAGTTAATTACAAACCACTGGGCATCATTGGAGTAAACACCATGTACATAGCTACTAACCAGATGGAGTCTGTTTCCGTCTTATGCGACCATACCTATAGATCCGTAAACTCACTAAGGGCTACAAGTAACTACGGAGTGGATAGCATGACACTAAATTACATAGTGTTTGGTCGACCCGGTATCCCATTACCTCAAGTGAAAATGTTTATCCTCTTCTTAGAAGCATGTGTTTATCTCAATAGATGAAAAAATTAAGGCAAGAAACCCCCAAATCAAATCATGGGACAGGATTAACTTGCTATATGCCCTTAAATACTACTCTGGTTGTCACTAAAATGGTATGCGACGAATATCTATTCTGTGAAGAAGCCGATCTCCAATTCCCGATATAGTTTTTCTCAATATTAGATGTTGTATGACCTGCCAGTTTACATTTTTTGACATAGTGTTTACTAAACTCAGCCTTGGGTGCCTGATATTAGTATTGTACTCTGACATCCCAAAGCTTCCAATATAGCCAACCACAAGCTTCTTATAGGCGAACTTTCATCTTACGAAATTAGAGGTTCAAAACGTAGCTACTTAAATCCTTTTCTCAATGATTGATGTTTTGAAATTAACTTGATTGCTGGACTGTTTACGAGTGTTTATACAATATGGCTTTAGACCCACTGCTCTCCATGCTTATATAAGTGATATCTATAAATACTAAGACTTGGTTAGAGCTTTTTCATACCATAATGGTCTTAATATTGTGTTTTCACATTCACCTCAGGAAGTTACCCATATACTCAGCAGAGTCAACACTGTTCTCAATAATGTTTTTCGAGATGTAAATCAGAACATAGTGCTTCTAAGGGTAGTTGGATGCTTTGGAGTTACACAACTCAACTTAGATTTCACCATAAATGCCATTATGCTATTAGGGTTTCGCTCAGTGGCTAACTAACGACTCAATATTCTTAGGACCTTAAAGAGTACCTTTTATATGACTTTGTTACGATTGTTGTTAACACAGAGTAACTCCCAACGTTTAGATTTACACGTACGGCTAGATATAAAATAAAACGCGGTAAAGAGTGGAGAGGATATATTTGGCTGTAAATAAAAAGCAAACAGGGTTGCAGGAACTATACTGGTTGACTATACGAGCGGTTGCTCTCAAAGATGTCGTGAGCTAGTGGTGACATTTGACTGATATCCTCTTCCTCGGCTAGGAGTTTGCACTAAAACAAACATACTCATCACCAATGATGAGCCTACGTAACTAAATTGTTTGGGAATTATTCAACGTCATAGCTTACACACACCTAATGGATTTGTAAGGATCACAAGGCGTACAGCTAAATGATAATGGATCCGGCATTAGCAAACACAATATATAGATAAATAAAACGCTTATCGGACTCTTTAGGGTGCTGTAGTATCTAAAATCCTTACGGTAGAGATTTCCGATTAACATATGAGCTTGCCTTTTTTATAACAACCTGAAGCCAACAATTTGGTATGTATCCCGTAACCAATATTAGAACGTGCTATTGCTATCATTAGATTGATGTGTTTCCTGTGGAATTATTAGGATACATACTGTTAAAACAATCGGTGAGGTTCCTATGCAATTTCTACTACTATAAAATTTACGTTTGTTTATGCATTTATTCCACTAAATTGTCTCTATTTCATTGTCAAAGTCACATTTCCCGCAGAGTTTATAATCACAAAAGGTCCGAAGTTTCTCCAATATGGATAAATAAATAACGATTTGCTCCATGCATGTATGCAGTGTGATTCATTATAGATACCTGGCTAATCTCCTCAAAAGCGTGAATCACAGTAGTATAAAATGGAATCCGGTTTGGACAGCTAAATTCCAGTTGACTAAGGAAGAAAATCTAGGTGTCTTACAGTATTACATACACCTCCAGTCAGTTCGAATACATTCGAACAATGCCGAACCTGCCATTCTACATCATTAACGAAATGCATAAAGGAATTCCTAAGACTGTATAACATTATCGATCAAACCAAATACGAATGCATAATACTCATAACCTAAGATATTAGATATTAAATCCATCCCTTTAAATGCGTGGGACCGAACGCTTCTTATTGAAAATTTCATCATTCATCAGCATCGCTGAACAGTTTGTGGAGCTAAATGAGCAACAACCAAATACGTCAGACAAAAAAATTTATATTCAAATGTCATTTAGCATAAAATTTACAAAGATTAGTGAGCATATATATATACATATATAGGAAAGGTGTAGTGATCGAAAGTACATTGTAAAATAAAGCTCATTATGTTTTATGTACATTGTTTGTTTAAAAATATGAACTGTTTTCTTATCGACCATGCCGTTCTCTTCGTTCTTGGTTAGCTCGTGGCTCCAAACCGAATGGTAATAATGGACTGAAATAGAAGTATGAGCAAAAATCTTTAAACAATGCATGAGTTGGAAGTTATATTAATAAACATATGACCATTTACAAAGTAATGTAAGATAAAGAATAAAAGGTCTTGTTCAACATAATTATCTGGACAGTGTATACTCTCCGACTGCTAACTTCTGAACGAAATTCAGAAGTTCCCATGCATAACAGTGATCAATTAAGCTCAACCACGTCAGAAGAATGAAAAAGATGTCATCGATTACACTGGATAATGAGTGTCCAATATAGCGATAGAATAAAATTGGAAATATAGCCCAGTGATATAGAAAATGAGGCATTCGTAGCCGGATTTGCAAATCCTTGAAAGAGGAGCAATCTCAAAATCGGATGTAACAACTGTCAAGTGCCCCCTGGTTTCCAACAGTTACCGTAAATAATAACGACGAAGGCTGTATCAAAATAACACTAATCTGTATAACCAACTCTAGAAACGAAAAAGAATAAATATTAGGAATGAAAAAAAAGCTTGTAATTGGTCACTAAGATGAAATTGGAACCATATAACAAACAGAGGCTAATATGCAGTAGTTAGAAATATTTACTACAAAATCTACATACATGGATCTAGCACCAATAGACCCATTCGGTAACAGTGGTGCAGTATGAAATGGACTAGTAGTTGGAATTTTCATACCAAATGGTGTATTTGATATATTAGGCAGATTTACTGTATTATGACCAGAGAAATCACTACGCACAGTACCAAATCTTGCTCCACGACCTGTATTAAAATAAAATAGTAGAATCTGAAGTATGCAACCGATTGACAGATATTTGGAAGATAAAAATGGACCAATTGGATATGTAAGCTCGATTTGAATTGTCATGAAATCTCTGTCAAATTAGCATACAATACAATAAAGAATAAATGTTAATACACTGAAAATAACTTTTATTTATCATTTCGAGAAATAAAGAAAACAACGAAATTCTCACCTCGTGTGGATCGATTATCACGATATTGTCTAAGATGAGTTGCTTCCTAAAATAAAATTTTTTTTAAAATTACACCAATCATAGACAGTAAATTGGCAGTTCAACTATAATATTGGGATTTAAGAATTCTTTAAATGATCATGAAGAATTTAGAGAACCAAATAAATTCCGAAAATCAGTGAATTCAAGACGTATGAGAGAACTGAAGCAACTTCACCTAATCAAACTAGTCATGTACAAAGTAAAACTTGTTAAATATGTGCGCCGATCCAATTATATTAACACTAAAAAAAAATAAGTACTAACACCAATATTAGTAAAAGGCAATGAACACAATTCGAGAAGAAAGAATTAACTTCTAAATAAAAACCAGAGATGAAGATCTGACGAAACACAGACAGTGTATACATTTGAACCACTGAAAACGATTCTGAGTTACGTAATTAGGAGTCTCCAAGCATTGGTAACAACAATCTAACAGACTCCAACCAATCAGTAGGGATCTAGCAAAATTGTTGAGATAAAAATTCAACCACATAATGTTTTTATCACACCATGTTTTTGCTCGAACACCTTTTGATTTGTTCTATTCTACTTATCCACTAATCACCCTTCCGCTTCAAGGTAAATAGTGGTTGGGAATACATAATGCATGTCCAGGCGACCTCAGTTGCTAAAAATTCACAAGGGTTTCAGCTGAAAGAAGTTAGCAGAAGTCAAACGAGCATTTTGAGTCCCTGATGAGATTTTGACAGACACTAATCCAACAGGACTAATCACACTTCCAAGAGAAGTGAAGTGTTTGGCACACTCGTGGTATGAGACCAATCACTGGAAATTCAGAGGAGGAAAGAGTTATTTCTAATAGAAAGTCTATGAAGAAAATAAACAAAATTAGAATAGTGGGTAGCCTTGACAGACATCACATGTTTCTGCAACTTCAGATGATAGTTCGCCACAAGCTCCGACTCGACCGACACTGTTTAAATAGAGTTTATGTACTTCTGAGGTAAGACTTTCAATGACAGGCACCGGTATCAAACTTCTGGGATAAAAATGGTGACTACGAGTGAAGTAACTATCATTACTGAGCTTTGACAAGTATGTCTATGTTAAAAAAACTGACAAGTGGTACATAGTCGATGCAGACACAATTACTGAATGTGGTACATTACGTCCAACTAGTAATCAACACGTCAGGAAAACTTTAAGTCTCTGGGTCGTGGTTAGCAAAGTATTATACTTTTATTTAATTACAAGACATAATATTTTACAGCTAATAAAGAAATAGTCGTAAAAGAAATTAATATGCCACTTCATATGACATCATTGTTATTAAAATCGAATTCTCGACAAATTCAACAGTCACGTAAACAATCTAGTACCCAGCTACATAACGGAGCTAGAATTAACCTAACGTTTTCCGATACTTCAAAACACATGAAAAAATTTGATTAGTGTAAATACACCATGAACTTCACTATAAGCTGGAAATCAAAGAGAAACAGTATTTGTAATGCTAAACATCCCAACAGGAAAATGGCTGAATAAAAGCATTTTACATATGGTATACAGAAAATTTAAAATTTGACTTGTAGAACGAGTTGAATGTGACGGTGGAAAAAGTTGTGCGTTCTATAAATTTAAGCACGTAAACTTAATAATCTTTACATTTGACTGAATGATCTGAGTATAATACAAGTAATAATAATAGATAATAATAATAATAAACGTTTGCTATAAATAAAAAGAACTAGTACTTCGATAATGCTTTCTTCCTTTTCTAGTTTTGTAAAATCGTCAACATGCAGACTAGGAGGACGACTTGTGTTAAGTGGTCTTGGACGGAATGGATCACTTCGAACGCCTGTTATGTTCAAATTTAAGTTGTCCAATAGTAGACCCCAAAGCAGCAGGAGCAGTATTACTGGATGCAGGATTAGGAGCTGTGTTACGCAAGATAAAACCTCGACCACGCATAGGTGCCACTGAAATAGGAAATAATAGTGATAGCTGCTTTACTACATGCAATACTTTGGCTCTAAGTAAAGAATTTTTAGTATAGAAAAGACAATATTACAACAAATTCCTTTAATATATATATAAACGATTGTTTACTGGAATCTACTCGAGAAGTGCTTGTTTTGCCCAAAAAACGTAGTTCTATGCCTACAACAGTAAGGCAACGAAAACTTGCTATTGGGTCCGTCTCCCGCGAGAAGAACGAAGAGTAAATCGTGTTGTATCTCCTTATTGACTTAATAAAATCAAGTGAATGACCACGTTAGAGCCCAGTATATGTGTTTCGGGAAAAACAGCATACACCGATCGTGGGATATTCTAAGGTTTTAGCTAACCTGCCTTGCTATCTAATGTAATACAATGTTCGCACATTAAAAGTTTCAGCATGAAGTTTAGAGCAGTTTGAGGAAACCTGGTATAGCTATCTCGAGAACTCGAATAACTAATGCTAGTGGCACGCATAACAAAGGTGACGAACGAGAGCTAGGGAGGGTAAGAAGTGAAAGCAATGGAAACATAAAGAGGAGATTAAGTTTGGTCATCAACAAGGTGATCACGAGTGCTGTTAGAGGTATGAGGGCGGTTATCATTTTCCAGTTAAACACAACGTGAAAGTGTTAATAATAGAGTTTGGTGAATTTCAGAACACAACGACAACAGTAAGATATAAACACATTCAAATTATACAGCCAATGCAATATTTATGTTCAAACATTCCCAACTAAAAACAATAACAACAAACTCTTACCAAATTTTTTGGAAATTGTCCCAGTTTGTATGATTGAAGACTGACCACGTCTACGTTTCTGATGTCTAATGGCTACTTGACCTGAATCTTGTAGATGCCCATATTTAGCTAACTCATCAAGAATTTTCATTTTATTACAACTATTTGTTGCGATATCATTCAGATCACAATGAACTAAATCATTTTGATATGAAATTAATACAGGCATCTATAAAATGAAAGTTGATAGAAATAAAAAGATGTAATGGTTTACAGCATAGAAACAGATACGAACGAGGAATTCACGAATTCCCAAATAATACAGAAGTTGGGATTACTTATGGAGATCGGATTTTTATTCTTACATTTGCATTTATCCCAAAATTCGGTTGGGGACCATTGAAAACAAGAGAGCACTGGATCGTTTTGTCACAATATAGAACTCATGAGTGGCATGTGCACATAGCCACACCAGGGATTGATCGTAGGATCGACAAATAATACCGATACACAACCAGCTTAAAGGACAATTTACTAAGACTGAGCTTGTTGAGAGCATGAAATTGCTTACTCTCTGTTATGGAACTATGTAGAAAGGTTGTTTATTAAAGAACATCTCCCGAGGCATAACAAGACATGTTTCAGCATGCTTTAATAAAAGACTTCAATAATCAAGAATCTTAACGTAATCGAACCGAATATACTGAAAAACGTACACACACATATCTTAGTTGTATTAAAGAAGAATCGTTGTAGCGCAATAAAAAAGCACTACCTATTAGTGTAAAAACAGTTTGAGTAATCGCTTTCCTTAACTCCGCCTGTAGCCCTCCTAAGGTTACTGCCGGTACCAAGCCCGGGTGAAGGAGGAGGGTTGGGCATGGGGCTAGCACCCCATCCCGTAAAAACCCAAACTTGCTAAAAAAACGCAAACCAGATTAAACAAGATAAACCATTTAAAATCTGCCCTGGGAGTGGAAGGATATATGACGCCTCATGATGAAAGCCGAAATTCTTCGGAAGTCATGAGGCCGATGCCCCCCCTTCTAACAACCAGAGCAAATATTTTTATAGGTACATGGAATGTTCGAACAATGTGGGAATGCGGGAAGACAAATCAAATAGTTGCAGAAATGAAGAGATACAACTTGACAATACTCGGAATCAGCGAAACCCATTGGACTCAAGCTGGACAGAAAACATTGGCTTCGGGAGAGACGCTACTATACTCCGGCCACGAAGAGGAAAATGCTCCTCACACCCAAGGAGTTGCTCTGATGCTGTCCAAGGAGGCACGTAATGCACTTGTGGGATGGGAACCACATGGACTCAGGATCATCAAATCATCTTTCAAAACAATGAAGAAAGGAATTACAATAAATATTATCCAATGGTATGCACCAACCAACGACAGCAATGACGAAGACAAAGATCAGTTTTACGATAGACTGCAATCAATTATAGCAAAGTGTCGAGGAAAGGATCTGACAATCCTGATGGGGGACCTAAACGCCAAAGTCGGAATGGACAACACTGGATATGAAGAAATCATGGAACGACAGGGACTGGGAGACAGAAATGACAATGGTGAAAGATTTACAAACCTATGTGCCTTCAATAAATTGGTTATAGGTAGTACAATATTCGCCCACAAACGCATACACAAGGCTACGTGGGTCTCACCGAATCATACTACAGAGAATTAAATCGATCATATATGTATCAATAAAAAATTTAGAAGATCAATGGAAGATGTGAGAACCAGAAGAGGAGCTGACATAGCTTCAGACCACCACCTGGTAGTTTCTAAAATGAAACTGAAGCTAAAGAAGCAGTGGACAACTGGAGTGGCAGCAGTACAACGGTTCAATACAGGCCTTCTCCGAGACACTGACAAACTCAATGAATTCAAAATATCTCTCAACAACGGGTTCCAAGCCTTACAAAATCTACCGAAAGAAGAAACCACTATGGAGGATAACTGGAAAGGAATCAAAGAAGCACTAACTTCAACGTGTCAGGAGGTCCTGGGCCACAAGAAGCACCATTATAAGGAATGGATCTCCACTGAGACATTGAGAAAAATTCAACGAAGGAGGAACAAGAAGATAGAAATCAACAACAGCCGAACAAGTGCAGGGAAAATAAGTGCTCATGCTGAATACTCAGAAGCAAATAAGCAGGTAAAGAAGAGCATTAGAGCCGACGAACGGAAATACATCGAAGGCCTGGCAACGACAGCGGAGAAGGCTGCAAGAGAAGGAAATATGAAACAGTTATACGACACAACGAAGAAACTGGCAGATAAACATGGTAAACCAGAGCGACCGGTCAAAAACAAAGAAGGCAAGACACTCACTGAGATTCAAGAACAAAAGAATAGGTGGGTAGAACACTTTGAGGAACTTCTAAATAGGCCAGCTCCACTGAACCCACCGGACATCGAAGCAGCACTTACAGATCTCCCAATAGACGTCACTCCACCAACGATGGAAGAAATCAAGATGGCCATCAGACAAATCAAAAGTGGGAAAGCAGCAGGACTTGACAATATACCAGCTGAAGCACTCAAGTCAGATATCGGCCTAACATCAAGGATACTCCACGTTTTATTTAAAAAGATCTGGGAGGAAGAACAAGTGCCGGCAAACTGGAAAGAAGGACATCTTATCAAGATACCAAAGAAAGGAGATTTGATCAAATGTGACAACTACAGAGAGATCACGCTACTGTCGATACCAGGGAAATCCTTTAACAGAGTATTTTTGAACAGAATGAAAGATTCAGTGGAGGCTCAACTTCCAGATCAACAAGCTGGTTTTAGTAAGGATCGGTCGTGCACAGACCAAATCGCAACACTACGGATCATCGTTGAACAATCAATTGAATGGAACTCGTCACTGTACATCAACTTCATTGATTATGAGAAGGCGTTTGACAGTGTAGATAGAACACTATGGAAACTTCTTCGACACTACGGCGTACCAGAGAAACTCGTCAACATCATCCGGAACACAGTGCAAAATTGTGCATGGAGGACAACTGACAAATGCATTTTCAGTGAGGACCGGAGTCAGACAAGGTCGCTTGCTCTCACCTTTTCTCTTCCTCCTAGAGGTTGACTGGATCATGAAGACCTCCACATCTGAGGGAATGTACGGGATTTAATGGACAAGTAGGATGCAACTCGATGATTTGGACTTCGCGGATGATCTAGCTCTTTTAGCACATACACACCAACAGATGCAAGCGAAGACAACCAGTGTAGCAGCAACTTCAGCATCAGTAGGCTTGAACATACATAAGGGAAAGAGCAAATTTCTTAAATACAACACAGGGAGCACCAACCCAATTCAACTTGATGGAGAAACTCTGGAAGAAGCGAATACTTTCACATACCTGGGGAGCATCATCGATGAAAAAGGAGGGTCCGATGCAGATGTAAAGACAAGGATTGGCAAAGCAAGGGCAGCATTCCTACAGTTGAAAAACATTTGGAACTCAAAACAAATAACAACTAACCTCAAAGTCAGACTCTTCAATTCGAACGTGAAGACAGTCCTGCTGTATAGAGCTGAAACTTGGAGAATTACTGCAAACATCATCAGACGAATACAAGTATTTATAAACAACTGCCTACGCAAGATACTGAATGTCCGTTGGCCGGAAACCATCAGCAACAACTTATTATGGGAGAGGACAAACCAACTTCCAGCCGAAGAGGAAATTAGGAAAAGACGTTGGAAATGGATAGGACATACATTACGCAAACCATCAGACTGCATCACGAGACAGGCATTAACATGGAATCCTGCTGGGAAACGGAAAAGAGGAAGGCCAAAAAACACGCTGCGTCGAGAATTGGAAGCAGACATTAAAAGGATGAGCAGCAACTGGAAACAGCTGGAAAGGATTGCTGAGGACAGAGTTAAATGGAGAACCCTGGTGAGCGGCCTATACTCCTCAGCGAGGAGTAACGGGCATAAGTAAGTAAGTAAGTAAATCGCTTTCCTTATCATGACTTTATTTTCCACTACAGGTGATGGCGGATTAGCATACTCTGCATTACTGTATTTAATTATGTGGATATAACATTAGTAAAACCAATGGTTCAGATTCACGGATAACACGTTTAGAAAGTAAGAAACTCATGGAGTGCATTTTCAATGGTAATGATTGCAAAAATTATTTGAAAATGTACCATGTAATATGTAGAGCTCTTAGGATGGACTTCGAGTGCAATAATTGAGATAAATCAAACTGACAAGAAACAAACGTCTAATGTAAAGATTTTGTTGGAGAAACTACGTACTATTACACTCAATGGTCGAGCATTCGGTAATTTTGATCTTAATTTGTACAAATTTAACTCATCTGATGAATTTTCACTTATTGCACTCACTGTACTACAAGTAGTAGTAGTGGTAAACTCTTTTAATTCAGGTATATCGTATTCATGAGATAATAAAAACAGAAGATTTTTCATACCGCTTGTTAAATATTCCAATGGCGGTTCATCATCAGCTAACATCTGCATAAAAATAAAAGGTCGATACTTTAACCTACAATCATCATTATACATACTGTTATGAGTACTAAACTATGATTGAATTGTATGAGTGATATATTCGGAATCGAAGTAACGTGATCGGCAGAGGACTGCAAACAGGCATATATGGATGTCACATAAATGTAGACTAAATTATATCCTAAATTCATTTCACATATGATTCCACTAGTGACTGACATCTGTTTATATTGATAATGCTATTGTTCTGGTCTATATCGGATTCTTATTTAAGTGCCGGATTTGCGATTCCATATAGTCCGCTTGTTCGAATATCGTGATTTATCAGAGAAGCTTAATGACGATCACGTTGTTACAACAACCTAGCTGCATGATTAATACCAGAAAGGTACCTATTAAAAGTTCAATTAAAGTACAGATGAGCTAAAAAACTAATCGCAGAAAATTTACTATAACTCAATCGTAACGTTCGTACGAACAGCTTGCAGCCATTTTTATCAAAATGTGATAGTGTGCTCAATCTAGGTTATTGTGTGACAGTTATTCACTGTGGTCTGATCTAATGTAATTAAACTGGTCCTACGATTCTCCACTAAAGCCTCCATGAATTCTTTCTAGGCAGTTATTATTAAACAGCTCATGGATCTTGTAGATTACGTCACTATCAACAAACACTCTGTCCTTTTATTTAATTTTCGCTCGAATAAAAAACAAAAAAAGCAGCAACAACACTGTCACAATCACTGATTCTGAAGTATATTCCTCTCCAGAAAGTAATATTACCTTGTTGCACGGAAATTTTCATACTGTAATACGCTAAAAATGCACTAATTATTACCATATCATTGAGAAACAAAAGACATAGCCTCTCAACATAACATCAGGAATCCGTGCTAGTAAGTCAAATGAGTATGCTATTAGAAATAAAGTTCATGTAATAACATTACAAAGAACAAGAATGACGATCTAAAACATTATGAAGCTGGGCGATAGAGTTTAGTCAGTTACATACTGAATCACTCAAAACAAAGTGCAAATTTCAACATAACAGAAATAGATGTGAAAAATCGGCACCAAAAGTTAAACACTGAAACCTACGAGATTGAAATAGTGATCCATAACTGAATCATGCAGACATATAACGAAATGTAATGCAATGTTAATTATGGCTAGGAAGTTTAACAATAAGCAATATGTTACTAACCTCTAGTAACGCATGAAGATCCCGTACAGGCTTGCCTTGATCTTCATTTGCAGACCAGCCTAATAACTCACGAACACGTTCACCGGAAATATGAAGTTGTTTACTAAATAAATTACCTACTTTATTGACAGATTGAATATCTGTCTGGACATTTGATAATGTGCCTTCGAATTCTTCACATTCGTTCCAAGTAGTATATTTTGACGTAAAAGTTAATGGTAATGTACTATGGTCTGCAACTAATGATTGAATCAATCGAAGACAACCAGTAAGTGTAGCTTGACAATCTGGATTATCTGCACTGAAACAGTCATTAACCCGTTGAACTAAATTAACAAATAAATGCTGACCATTATTAAAAGCTGTAGGACTATCCAATGATCTATAAAAAAAAGGATTGTTTAACAATCAATGCAAAATCAAACATATAAAATTGAGCATAACCAAACATAATAATTTGCATACAGAAAATAATCCATTAATGATTTAATGAATCCCAAATGTTGACAAATCATAGTTTAGTGCTCAGCTTCCGGCTATAAGTGCACATAAAATCCGATTCATGCATATCCGCTGCATAAAAATCAAATGATGTGTCGAATAAAGGAGACAATTAAAAACGCATTTTTAGTATGTACGGCTTTCATTTCCAGTTTATGAATATTCATTTATAGTTCAGTTAGAATGGTTATTCTTGTGAATACCTGTATTTTTAGTTGATTGAACATGGATGATTATCGCGATATATATATATATATATATATATATATATATATATATATATATATATATCACAAATTGATGGAAGTGGGAATTCTACCATCGGATTCCGACCTAGCGGTGAAGTGGGTTGGTCGTTCGCCGTCAACCTGAAGCCTCTAGTGAGGAATCTGTGGTGCGCACTACTGAGAAGCTCCATACTAGGACGAAACAGCTGTCCGGTGCTCCCTGGTTTTCAATAGTACCCTGCCAACATCAATCTGTGATATATTCAATCAACAGAAAATACTTATTTACTTAATAAGTATAAATTCTGACAGCACGGTAACAAAAAATAAGCAACACAAGTAACAGGATGATACTGAGGGATTTCCTTCAAGAATAATTATTAAATATGTGGTCTGGGAAACAGACCAGATGTCAATGGTTTACTTGGAGGACAACTCTTCGGGTCTTTCAACATAGTGACCAGATCCACAAAGAAGTGAAGTAGGTTTAGTTAGTGCAGTACCATGATTTTCGGTGACCCCCCAATAGATTCGAATATTATTCGCCTCCTCAAAACCTTGGAGTCAATGTATTCTAGTTCACAAAATAAACGTGATTCACCATTCCTCGACACGATAGGGGAGAAAATAAATAGAGTACGTGTGAAGAATTTACGTTTTGCGAATATTAATATACCAGTAAATCATACAGTTTTAAATTCCAATACTAGCCGATAAATAAATTATCTTACTCTTTAACAATAACAAACCATGGATCATGTTCATTGATAATGATCAAAAGATCCAAAGCAGATGGTAAAGTGGTCATATCTCTATCTGGATGATTAATATGTTTGGTAAGGATAAGAACTAATTCTTTCAGTAAATTTAAATCTGGCAAATTATCTGCGATAAATTGTGCTTCATCTTCATCAACAGAATCACATGAGCTTTTAACAACATTATTAATATACTTTGAATTACTTGTTGTTAATTTCACATCAACAAGAAGACTGAGATATTGCTAAAAAAAATCAAAAAAACAAGTACTAACATAACATTTAAATATTTTTAGAGATGTGTTAAAACATTCATTACTAAATAAAACAAGTTCTAAATGTCAATCCACAATTTAATAACGACATATTTGAAGGTTCCAAGTTCAATGATAACTAAATTTTGTACAAACGTAAATTACGGACGAAATGTTAGGATCCGTAAAATGTTCACGATGAATTAAACAAATAGCCGATCAGCGCCGAGCAAGGAAATTTGAAACTAGGCAACCAGAAATCAACTAAACTAGAATATTTGTATAATCTAGAAAAGTACTAACATTTTGAAGAGGAACTACTTTTAATAGAGAAAGACTAGTAATTAGTGTTAAACTTATTACATACTAGTTTTTGCTAAGAAAGATGAATGCAAAATGTAAAGCAGCCTCATCCATAACTCTAAACGTTATCCCTAAACGTAAGACTTAATTTGACCCTAACCTACAGATCTACCTGTAAACGATTAAGGTACGCCAATTAGAAAACAGCTATTAAAAATGAATACCTTATCTAAAAATACTCAACAGATAAACATTATTGTAAGCAAAAAGAAACGATGGTTATTAAAATAAGTGGCTATATCGTTGTGTATTATCCGGTTTGTTGTACTTTATGAGAACGAATGAAGGTTTGTAGATGTGTCTAAAGTCCTTTAATAATATTTGTGTGAGGCACTTATAAGTCAAGCTCCAGCTACAAGTATAGATAATACTCACGGGTTGTACAATCTTCTCAATAAATGGAAATTCTAGTCCTTTCCAATCAATACTTCGCTTTCTAAATGTGGGATTTTCTGAATGATTTATCCCACATACCAAAGACAATGATTAATTTTGATGTATCGCCCAACGACTGTTCGGTATGTTTTCCTATAGTCTTTTAACTGACTACATTGAATATGGTTTCCAGTAGTAAAACGATTGATTTATGTTTTAGAGATAAATAAATCATAACTGTTATGACTATAGTTAAACGTAGACGATGAATTAACAGTTTTGAAGAAAATTTCTGAAAGGCCACTAAGAAACAAAATAAGCTTCACAAATTTTTGAACAGTAGTGGTGGGAAATGTATCAAAATGAATCTGTATAGAAAGCAGTTATTTTTATGAAAGCGTACAAATCCGTGATTAGCCTTTAACTTTGGTCAATTTGATTATGTACATAATGAAAGCAAACATCTAATTGACTGTCTGTACCGAAAATTTCGTGCAAACACGTCAAAATCCCTCTTGAACTAATATAGTTCTATGAAATAATGAATATAATAAAGTTCATAAAAGGACAGTTTATAGTTCATTAAACATACAAGAAGTTTAATCTGAACAGAAATATGTGAAGTTTTATCTGAGTAGTCAGATAAAACAGAGTCGATAACATTCAAAAAATTTTGTCGGAGAACTTTTCCAGATGATGAAGATTTTGAATTAGAGAGCACCTCTTCTGGATTCTCAGAATGATGATTGATACTAATGTGAAAAAAGAAGAAACGTCATAAAAAATGGAATGTCACACCAATAACAAAAACATTAAAGAGAAAATAACAAAGTGATAACTATTATAAAATACTATTACTTACACTGAATGACCAATAAGTTTGTAAGTAATTACGCTGGTCAACATAGAGGAGAAATACAATTTAACAAGTAGATTGAAGTATTACTAGGTTGTATTCATTTTCGGTTTCAATTCAGATAGTGACACATGATTACCGTATATTTTGATGATGCTATTAAAGTCCAAGTCTTGTTACACAGTATTCGGTAACAGAATAATCACATTTACACACACACGTAGAAAGTGAATGAAAAATGTACAGTAGATATTCATAAGCTACTGCTTGATATATATCAAAGCAGTTTGGTGTATAATAACCGATTTATTAAACCTAATGAATGTGTATTTAAATTGAGTTAGTTTTGTGGAGATAGATATTTATTTTAGTTGTTTCTGTGAGTCACTGAAAACTAGATAGCGATGGACAGCTGTTCTGTTCTAGTATGGAACTTCTCAGCAGTGTACACCTTTGATTCCGCAAGAGAATCAAACCATCTAGATCAGAGAACGCAACTGTAACATAACTAGATAAATACAAACATACGTCGATGTAGTTACATTAAATTTATGTAGTTTAAAAATAATATACACTGTTACACATTTTCATATATCGAATCTAGGTGTTTTCCAACAAAAATATGATACAATGAAAGCACTCGCTGAATGGTGACCAGTGATATTTATCAAGTCCTGAGTGATGATATAGTGCTGTGGTTGATGATCCTCACAAAATCGTCTATAAGTACTACTATTATTACTACGCAATCCCTAAGGAACTGTTCACAGTGACCACGGACGTGAATAATTATAGCATAGGTACAGTACTTCGATAGGATGTGTTGTGGAATGTGCCACCCATGTTTTAACGTCTACAGAGCAGTAGCGCTCAATCATCGAAAAAGAATGTTTAGCCTTCGCTTGGGAGCTAGGTAAATAGAGACCTCACCTGTTTGGTCAGCCATTCCACACTGGGACCGATCACAAACCTCTGTAGTGATTTAAGACAGAAAGGAATCCCTGAGGAAAATTGTCACGATGAAAGTTGCGCCAGGAAGAATACGATTTTACGATTGACCACATACCTGGAAATGAGAGTATAGTAACAGATTATCTGTCACGACCAAATAACGACGGCGACTTAACCAAAGTAGTATTTAAAATCAACACACAAGAACAAGAACTTGGAAGACTAGTTCCCTGTCAGGAATCTGATTCAACAACTATGGTAGTGGGACGAGCACTAATCGAAGGAATTGATGGTCAAACACTACGGTCAGGCGTAATGAATGAATTTCTACACCGAAAGGACAGAATAAGACTGAGTGCGGCTACAGAACTAACTTGAAAAATGATGGGAGCTGGGTAGCAGTAATTCCGAAACCATTAGAACAAAGGGCGATTCATGAATGTCACCAACTGGCAGATATAGACGTTACAAGAACAAGTGACGCCGTATGACAAAGTGCGTACGGGTCAGGAATGAAAAAGGATGCGATGAAATATGTTCACACCTACCCATAGTGCCAGGCGTGTACGCACTCCATTGCCGCCCTTCCTAGTAATAACAGTAGACGATATGTGAACAGTAAACATGATGGGGCCGTTATATCAGACACTGAGTAGCAACCAATAACTGCTGGTGATTACAAAACACGCTAAGCGTTGGGTGGATGCTGTCATGATTCTGGACTAACGAGGAAAGACGGTGGCCGAAGCAGTGATGTGAAACATTGTTCCGGACCACGACGTCTCTAGGATGATACTGACCGATCAAGGTCCATGCTTTGCGAGAGAGGAGTTTGCATCCCGCTTTAGGGCAGGTGGGCATCAAAAGGATCAAAACAACACCATATTTTCCACAAAACAACGAGCTAAAAGAGAGGAATAGTTGGCAGCAAAGGTAGGTAATCGTAAGATGCAACTACCAATGATATTGTTAGCGCATCGTGCCTCAGTTCAAGGGACAACAAGCAAGTCGTGACTGAAACTGATGTATGGAAGGGAGATAACAAGCAGTGAGCAATTTGCAGCAGAAACAAAGAATGTGCGTTAAGAGATCAGAACGACTTCAAGAAAAGTAGTGGATACACTTTCCAGAAGGTCCAGTGAAATGTAGAGGATAAAAGAGAATAAGAGGTGGCGGACTAGGCACAAACAAATTGTTCCCCAAATGGGAAAGGCTATACACAGTCATCGCAAGACACAGACCGGTGTACATCGCCAAGAAAGACAACGAAGAAAAACGCGTAAGCACAAGCCAGCTGCAAAGGTGGACTCAGCGGGATTATGAAAAAGATAGGCCGAGACAGTCTGTGGTCATAGGACTGAGGATATCAGAATAAATACACGTGTAACGACTAGATGAGGAGGCAAGTGTGGTGGGAGCTACTCACAAGGTCATCTATAAGTTGTGTCCACAGGAGTGTCGTGTGAAACTTCAAACAGTAGACAGCTGATAAAGTGAATTTGAGGGCTGGACGAAACAGAGTTTGTTCAGAATAAGTAGGAGACAACTAAGAGAATCTAACCTACAACCAACTTAGACCTAGGAACGCAAATGATCATTGAAGGCAATGTACATATTATTTATAACTGTTAGGGCTTCGAAATCCCCAGAACTACAATCGTTCATTTTATCAAGTTATATTGATTGCTTGTTAACATGATATGAAAACTTTCATCACTTTTATGTGAGCACATTTAACAACATTAAATTGTATTATTATAAGTGTTGACAATTTCAATTTGATGAATAATCACTGTGATTATTTTGCATATATAAGGGAATGTGCGAAATATAATACGAATCTGATTCTGATTCCGATCATGTCATGGTTGGTCTGTCGGTTCGTTCTTCTATCGCTGGCTTGGGACCGAGTGGGCATAGGGCAGACACGCATTATCAACTAAGCACACTTCAATAGGCGTCCTGCTCAACAGATCAACTTTCACCGCGTTATAACAATAACGTCCTATATTTTGACCGAACAAAGCATTCTGCTGTCTCAAGTTCAAATTCACATAGTGCACAGATTTCCACGAAATTACACCTTACTTTTGGGTGCCAACTAGCACAAAACCCAGATAAGGAAGTGGTTATGGACTCCGAATTTCGACCGTCTTTTATGGATTTGAAAATCATTATTACAACATTAACAAAATGACGAAACAATAAGAAACAACTTACGGTTGATGACGCAATGCATCCAATACAGCATGTCGATAAAAAGGGATTTTAAGAAGAATAAATAGCATAGATAATCCAGCATTCAATTCAGTAGATTCAATTTGTTTTATTGAGAACTTTATCAAATTTGTATTACTACAATTATTAGTCGTATTCTTCACATTATTGTGTTGTGAGTTAGTTGTAACAATCGAATTAATAGTAGAATAAATTTGACGAGAATCAATTCCTGTATCATGATCAAATGTTAGTCGGGAATCTAACATAGGCTACGGATTTAACAATAATTTTGTACTAGGAGAATTTAATTCAGTAACTGAGTGATTATAAATATTGGTCGATAAATTTTCGCCTGTTTTTGAACTGGATAAAATAGTTAAAAATAAGGAAAAACACAAAAGTCAATTAGATGATACTCAAATAATAAAAGCAAGTATCGACAACAAACAAGAAACAACCTAGAACAAATAAATTACAAGTAGATTGAAGATAGCTAAGGGCGAAAAAAACAGTTATTAAATAAACTATCTGTCAGCCTAAACCACATTAATCTGTTCACAATTCCAAATAGGGATTCTCAGCTACAGGGTGGGTAAGCGTAAGTAACAAAAAAACTCTAGAAGCAGGTTTAATGATCGTGACGATCTAAGTAGGATAGGAATATCGTTTATGATATAACAATGTAGATCATCCACTAAATAACGAGTTCATTAATATTTCATACTGTCTACTATCCCATCGTTTACGTTTCTTTGAGAATAGGCTACAAAAAGCCTGATTTTTCACTGTAATTTGCATGGTAATTCAACAGTGTTGATTTCCTTGCTCGTAGTTCTGATGTGAAGCGTGGAAACTTAGAACTATCCATCTTCATGACAAGTCTAGCATAACGACTGGAACTACACTCTACAACAATCAGACAGTAAATTAACAGGATGAAACCAGAAATTTAACAACACAGGTGGATAATATGCTCAGGTCACCAAACACCTTGTAGAAAGTTCAACGGCATCTTACTAGACTACTAACTCCTGGCCGACCCTATAATGCTAGATGCTGTGCTTGAAAATTAGACCCTTTATGGGTCAGAAGGAGTAAACTTAATCTTACTATATTCTATAAAATTCTTCATAAAGAAATTATAACAGATTGTACTACCTTGACATATGCTCGAAAACATAAGTATGACTTGCGGGACCAAAACTCCCTGGTAACAGTGCAGAGAGCCACCAGTAAGCTGAAATCCTCCTTCTTTGTTGCACGTTATGCTAACCTCTGGAACCGGTTACCAGAAAGCATACGACAATCTGGCTCCTTGTCACAGTTTAAATTGTTAATAAACCTATACTTAGACAATGCCGGTATCTGTAACTTACTTAGCACAACTTATATAGATTATGGTACATTTATCAATGAACCTCCTGGCATTTAGTTTTTCTTATAACACTACTAAAAAAATAAGTTACTTGTAGACTTTAAAAGCTCCTTGATTATTCGCCTACAGGCAATAGAACGTTTTCCTACCTAGCACAAAGTGCTTTGGAATCTCGTAATGTCTGTGCATTTCTTAGAGGTGATGCAGTATGCCTTTATTTCCCCATACTTTATCTTATAGGATAAAGTAGATTTAAAATTTACCATAGTTATCTCTAGTATCAGTCGACGTTTCCCAGAATAGAAAAGTCGAATAACAAATGAGCTTTAGTTAATCCGATATGTACACTTTAGGTCTCACTGGAATCAGATGTACTTAATTGGTTATGTGTCCTCTCGCCCTGCTGCTTGTTCCTTTTCTTTATCTTCCCAGTTTCCAACTATTATGTCACGTTGAAAGTATCACCCAGAATCCACGCTGAAAATGAAACTGCATCTTTGTGATCTACTCATGATACCTTAATGTGGTACCTCCGATCTCTATCGTCCACCTGCAAGGTGCTGTCCCACACAAGGTCATGTTCATACTTGACGCCACAATTGACCATTGCAAACAATAGTCTAGCATCTAAATCTTCTTTGTGTCGCGTTTTCGACACTCCATTTCTTGAATTGATTACATATATTAATAAATGTTCTCTACTAATGCATCCAAGAACACTCAAGACTGAAAAGTATCTTCCAGCTGTTTGTTGACGGTTTTCTTGTTTACATTTAATCTTCCTTCATATGAATCTAGTGTCCTGTAAATATTATTATTAGTCAAGCACTCATTTCGATAAAACTTTGCGTTCCATTGTGCAAGAGTTAACCTTTCTGTATCATAATGACCATGCCTGTAAACTGGCGTGAAATCTGTACTAAATTTCAGAATAATAATAATAACGTTTGAATGATCTTCAGGTAACTTTTAGTTTTTTCAAAAGAATTTTAAAGATCAACCAGCCATATAAGTGTCAACTCTTCTACCTAAGAATTAGACTGATAAAAGCCAGTGAATGTAATTCAAGTGATACCTAACTTGATGTTAGACGAAAGATGAAATGTAAGTGGATTAAAAGAAACTATTGAGTGACTAAAAAAATGTATTTAACAATAGATTATGTCACTAAACATTTTGATGATATTAACCATGAGCAGTTTGTGTAAAAACTAAACAACAATATGTAGAACTTCTAAGCGATGGCTGAACAACTGCAGAACAATACAAGGAAATAAGTAGGCAATCATACCACATTTTTTCTAGGTTGTCTACATCATTAAGTATACTTTAAGTTGACTGTTTCTCTTCTTTTTCATTTTCATTCAATATGTGATTTTTTATCTTAAATGAATGTTAACAAAAAAAGAAAAATAAACGGAATACAAGCAAAACTGCAGTAATTGAAATAATAATTACTGAATATAGGTTGGAGAATTAGATCACCTGAGTTTATCTTAATTTGATAGATTGAGTTTTGCATAAGTAGCATGAATTACTAGTCTAGAAAGTCAACTGATTTAAGTCATCCCAAATAGTTTAACCAGTAACCAATTTCCTTTTAAAGCTTATCTTGCACTGGGGTAAAAATAATTAAATTGGTAGTAGCTAGTGTAGTTATTTATGTAACTAACAAACGTCAGGATTAGTCAAAACACCTTTTACTCGGCAATAAAATTAATTTGGATGTGTTAACCATTTTGTAGTTGCAGACTAGATGGTAGAACGTAAGTAAAATATAACCACAACCTAGGTCACAAATCAATTATGAGTGTGTTTAAAGATCGTTATAATACTAAATTAGTTGAGACTGTAAATATCAGGAAAATTATCGTTAGTATATCTTCGAAATGTAGTTGTTAAGTTGAAGCATTTTTTTTAAATTTCTGCTTACAATCGTCACATATAAAACTCAATTGAATACAGATAGTAACTAGAGAGCACCGGACAGCTGTTTCGTCCTAGTGTGAGACTCCTCGATAGAGTGTACTTACTACCTCAACAGAGATTGGATTCAAGATCTTCAGGTCTCGCAGTGAATGCATAATCATTAAGACCATTGAGCTGACCGGTGTTTGATCGTGACAACACTACTTCAATTAATTTGACGAATACAAACAACAAACTAAAAAGCCTATGCTAGGGATTTCGCGAATCAAGGAAAACACCTCAATATTTGCTAGTGAACGCATGACCAGCGACACAACAACAAGTAAGCTAAGCGATTTCAAAGCGCCCCGGCCCAGCTAACTAGAGGAAGAAGTCCAACGTCAGCAAGAAGCATTTGATTCCACAGGCAGCCTGGCAAACGGGGCAGCAACCACACATCTCATGCGTATATATAAAAAAAAGTAGGATCCTTGGGATTTCACAAATGGCGTACTAAAATAAACAACGAACCAATGAGATTTAGAGTGGGAAACACAAGCTTAAGGTGGAAAAATAACTTTTTGGCGCGAAAACGAGAAATTTAAATTCACACAAATAAATCACAAAAATAACAGGTTTGCCAAGAGAATTCTGAAGATCTGACATCCCCAACAGCCTATGTTCAAAATATCACCTCAACTTAGCTATAATGTGAAAATACGCTAACAGTAACATTCCTTAAACTGAAGAAATATGGTTGTCATGACGCCGATATGATACATACTTCACCTTGTAAGGTAGCAATTATCTGGGTTAATTTTATCACCGAGGTACATTTACTGAGAAAAAATATAAAATAATTTAAAATGCTTACATTGCTAGTGGTATGTAAACATGCATTCGCTAGTAAACTTGCTAATGGTAGACGACATATATCTGCTAAACGTTCAACAAATTTGAATAGATTACAAAACAGAAGATTGTTTAGTGATGAAATAGTTGCGCTTAATAGCTGTATCATTCCTGTCAGTTCGGATGATATGGCAAAGAGAATTGCTGCCCATATATCTCGAGAACTGTTTATCTAAATATACATGAAAAAATGAGAAGAAATGATATTAATTTGTTCCTAAAAATTATTAAAACATGAATGTGAATCTGCTGGAGATTGTAGAAGATGGGAACAAAAATACACCTATGAATCAAAATGTTCATTAGCATGTAGTATTGGGAGTCGAAATATATGCATAACTTGTAGTATTTAACCTAAGATAAACGTTTAAATTCACAACTAAGTTGTGTACGGAATGGTTCTAATTCACTGGTCATATTCGTCACATATTGATCTCGATTTAGTACCACTGAGAACCAGACAGTACTAGACAAGTATTTCGCTCTAGTATAGGACTCATGAAGAGAGTATTCACCCAAAGTTCACATAGCCATATCAATTAGACTATAACAATCAGTTCACATATGCTCCATTTCGAAAATCCCTCTCTAAGTTCGATTGACAAATGGTAACTGTTGGAGTTCAGACAAGCCGAAAGCTAGATAGTCATTATAATAGCACTGTATAATTGTCCAGCCATGTTACAAGTTGATTGAACAGTGAATCGTACGATTGAACAATGACCGAACCAGTGGTGTCGATGGTTAAGCGTCCGCTGCAAGACCTGAAGGTTCAGGATTCGACTCTTGGCAAAACTGTGGGTATTTACTTTTGGGAAGCTGCATAATAGAGTGTAACAGTTAACCAGTACTATCTGATTTGAAAAAAACACTCAACCAGGATTAATCTGAGACGAATACAAATAACAAATGAAGAGATAAAACCTCTCTGCAAAAAGCCTCCAACACTGTACACGAGATCACCATCATCATCAGTAACGTAGAACCGGGCACAAACGCCCGTAGGTTCAAGTTGCCATACCACACTAGCACTACGAGATTATTGAGGCAACGTATAGACAGAATACAAGAGAAAAGAGTAAGTAAAGATGTCCAGAAAATAACAGTAGAATTCAAGATATAGATGAGGTTGAAGAGTGAATACACTTGCGCCACTGTGATCGATTCTGAGCCATATCGCCGAGTGTCTCCAGCCATTTATTGTGATCATCACGCGGACCCCAACCACGTAGTCTACACCTACCTACATGGCTTAGACCAATAGTCAAAGACTTCATGGACTGATGCCATGCTTTAGTTTGGCCGCCCCTAACCTTCTTCCATCCTACTTCAGCCCTAGCCAACATCGCGCGACGGGGTAGACGGTGGTCGGGTATGCGTAAAACATGTCCTAGCCATCTCAGTCGATGAAGGTTAATGACCTATTCGACTGATTTACCGTGTTTCCCAAGAACCTTTTATCTAAGCTCACTATCACTAACCCGGCTATTCCATGATATGCGAGAGATGTCACGAAGATTCCTATGGTCAAATATCTGGGGTCGGCGCATATCTTGAGTTTTCATGTCCCACGTTTCGCAGCCATATGTTAAAATGGCGCGGACTGCTGTGCAGTACACCTGGCCTTTCGTTGAGACACGGATATCTCGTCTGCGCCAAAAGTGCCGTAAATTGGCAAATGCCAATCGAGCTTTCTGAATCCGCGCTGAGATTTCGTCAGACACCGACCCACCACGGGTGATGAAACTTCCGAGATAAGTGAAGCGATCAACGCATTCAATTACTTCACTCCCTATAACTAATTTAGGAGAAGAAGCAGGCCAGTCCTGGAGTAACATTTTGCGTTTGGGAGGGGAGAAGCGCATCCCAAATATGCCTGCATTGTTACTCAAGGTGTTCAAGAGACCCTGAATGTTATGCGCGTCTTCACCAAATATGACTATATCATCTGCATATTCTAAGTCGACAGGAGAACCTCCCGAAAGGAGATTATTTCCTGAGGAGTTAAAAGAAGTGAGTGAGATTTCTAAGAGTACATCTATGATGAAATTAAATAAAAAAAGGGAATAAGGGGCAACCCTGACGGACTCCACTTAAGGATGGAATTTCTCGTGACAATTCGCCATATGCTCTGACTCGACCAGCGGTGACAGAGTAGAGGGCCTTTATAAGGTTTATGTACTTTTGAGGTACACCTTTTAATGACATACATTGCCACAAGACTTCACTGTCTACAGAGTCGAACGCTGCTTTCAAGTCAAGAAATACAACTATAGTTGGGCGTTGGTACATATGTCTGTGTTCGAGGACCTGGCGCAGGGTGAATATGTGATCAATGCAACCCCGGCCAAGTCTGAAACCAGCCTGGTTTTCTCGAGTCTGTTGTTCCCTAGTGTTGGTTAAACGTCGGATGATTATAGAGGCTAATATTTTAGATAATATGTTAGTCAAACTAATTCCTCTGTGGTTATCACAAGAGGATTTCTGTCTCTTTTTGTAAATTGGAACGATCAGCGATCGAGACCAGTCAGATGGAATGGTGTTTAATTTGCAGACTTTGGCTAATATATCAGTCAACCTGCACGCTAAAACTAGACCACCATCCTTAAAGATGTCGGTAGGCAACATATCAGGTCCTGCTGCTTTCCCTCGTTTCAATTTACTTATGGCGTTTTCAACCTCATTGAGGGTTGGGGGGGCCAGTGTCAGTTTTCCATTCGGGTAGCTTGGGGATTGTGCGTAAGCTAAGAGTGGCTGGGGGCCAGTTGAACTGCTCCTGAAAGTGTTCTGCCCATCGTTCTAATCTTTTAGATTGAGAGTAAATCATCGACCCATCTTTTTTCAGAGATAATTTCACTAACTGCCGATTTCTTGATACCGGTGTCCTTAATAAGTCGGAACAGCTGTTTACTATTGCCTGCCGCTGCCGATGCTTCTATCGCTTTTGCTTTGGTTGCCCACCACTGTTCACGATGCTAACGCAGACTCTTTGCCAGTCTACGTTTCAGTTGTCGTCGCTCATCATCATACTCTGAGCCTGCTGGAATGAGTTTTCGAGCCTCCATCAGTTCCATAGAAGTCCTAGAGATCGAATGGTCTTTCATACCCATTGGATTGGGGTTAGATGCTGATAGCGCTGCTGCGTATACACCTGCTTTAAAATCATTCCAAGCTACTTCGGGATGAACCTGTTAGTCATGGGCGAGTAAATGCTTAGCCAAACCAATCCTAAATGCAATCTTAGCGTTCTCAGACTCAAAGTGAAATCCAAAGGGTTTGACCGATGTAACCTTTCTGCGACCAGTAAAACGCATAGAGATACGTGCTCTCACTAGGGCGTGGTCAGAATCTAGACACGTGCCCCGGAAAGAGCGCCAGTTCTCTATACAGCCTCTCCAACGGTAGCTGATGCCGATGTGATCAATTTGTGTCCATCGTTGTGTAGATGTTGGGGGTCGCCAGGTTAAACAGTGTCTCGCCTTATGCTTAAAGTTTGTGTTAGCTAAGAATAAACGGTAGTCTGAACATAACTGCAACAGACGATCTCCGTTGTTTGTTCTCTGGGCTGGGATGCCGAGTAACCCACCTAAGTGCTTTTCAGCCTGATTTAGTCTACCTACTTGGGCATTAAAATCTCCTGCAATAATTACTATGTCTGAGTGCTTAGCTTTCTGAAGGAGGCTAGAGAACTTCATATGGAAGTCGTCTCTCACTTCATCTGTGCTGCAATCAGTGGGGGCATAAGCTAAGACGACAAAAAGGCATCGGTGTGTGTCCCTATCTTTCCGAGTTTGTACTGTACCATTTAGACAGACAGCACATAGACGACTGTTTACAGGAATCCACTAGAGGAATGCCTGCTCTGCCCGTAAGCTTAGTGCTATACCTACACCAGCAAGGCCACGTGAGCTTGCTGTAGGGTCTCCAGATAAACGAATAGTGAAGTGTGCTGTTTCGTTGCATTGACTAGGTGAGGTCAAACGGATGACCATGCTGGGATCCTGTATGCGTGTTTCGGAGACATAGCATACATCAATTGCAAGAGATTCTAATGTTTTAGCTAAGGCAGCCTGTTGACCGATTTGACATAGCGTACGCACATTAAAAGCTCCGACATGAAGTTTAGAGCGTGGCTTCAGGAGACCTGGTATGATAATTTGGGAACTCGGGTAACCAGTAAAAGTGGCGCGCATGGAAACTGTAGGAGAAGTGTTATAAGAAGAGACCAGAGATGGAGAACGAGTTTGATCATGAACAAGGTGAACTCGAGTGCTATTAGCGGTATGAGGGCGGTTATCACTCCCCGGTTGCCCACACTGTGGAAGGGTCATTCTTGAGGAACCTGAAAGAGAAAGAGGATTGGGGGAGGTCGTGATAACCTGAAAATGTGGCCGCAGTGCCCATGGGGCAGCTGTTTGAGGTCGGTCAAGTATATTAATTGTTGCTCCGGTTGTCAGAAGGAGGGGCATCGGCCTCATGGCTTCCGAAGTAACTCGGCTTTCACCATGAAGTGTCATATTAGTCCTTCCAACTTCCAGGGCAGAGTTAGAATGGTTATAGAGGTTTTTAGTCGTAAGCTGTTTTTTAGGATGGTAGTTGCTTTACGGGGTGGGGTTGCTTACCTCATGCTCGACCCACCTCCTTTATTCGGGCTTGGGACCGGCAGCAACCCTGTGGGGGCTCCAGGCGGAGTTACACGAGATCAAACACATGGTTATTCAGGTCTCGTAGAGAGCACGACACTGTTGAGTTATTGTTTGGATTTACTGATTTACATTTTAAACGTCAGTTCACATCCGATATAACAGAATACTCATTTAATCCCATCAATAAATTATCACCTTTAAAAGAATTTTGACTGGCTAGTATGATTTAACCCACGATAAAACCAAGAAGGAACAGCATTTTATCAGACTTCCCTACCTCGTCAACTGATATAGGACCATGATCAAAACTAGTATCCTATTAGGCAATCTTACCATAATTCCAAATTCGATATCAACTTAGATGATTGATTCAATTTCACATGCACTATATTTGGGTGATAGGTATGGATAGAATTTAAAATTGTAAAACTGAGTGACTCGGATTCGAAATCCATCGATTCTTCCAGTCATAAAGGTAAACCATATCAAAATGTGTTAAGCGGTAAGAAATTTTAGGTCCAAGGATCTAATATTTATTAAATGGAAGCCTTTTTAATCAATAATCTGGAGTTTGTCATCAGGTCATATAAATCGTATTACAACAAGCAACTGACAGCTTCATAGTTCACCTAGTCACTCTATTAAACAACGAGTCGTCTTCATTCAACGTTTTAACTCACTTTACATTCATCATTAGCATTGAATGATGCTTGGACAGTAATTATTGACAGTGGTAAAGGTAATAAATCTAAGAATATCAATAAACCCGGTAAATAGAAACAAGGTGATGATATAGTGAAATGGATCAATTCTTTCAGCATTAAAACCCAAAGTGATTTATTAATCTCTGAAAGAAATAATAAGAAATAACAATTGAAATAAGTATTAAATGTTACAAACTAACTGTAGCTAGACACCTGCTCATGATCAGAAAGGATATGATATTATTAAAATCTTCCGTGTACTGGAATTTTCACTCTGAATTTCAACGTTATCATTGTTCGCAATTTGTATTGGCATGTATTATGCATTAATATGCATACCTGAATCTAATTTCTTGTAGGACGATCAAATTTGTGTGAGTACGTATCATGCATCACACGTAGCGGACAAGTATTGTAATTAGGCTAACTTTCGCTGTTATATTCTAACCTCATCAAACTGTCGAAAGTCAATAGTGTTGTGCTAGGTTTTGTTTTGATCAATTAAATAGTCAAACACTAATCAGATAAAACTTAAGAATTAAATGACAACAAATACTCACTTCAGTTACAAATAATAGTTGCTGTAAAAGAACCTGCTGTGACGCTATCGATAATCTAGGGGTGAAATCTGATAAAGGTAGGTCGATTAAACAATAGAGCAAACTCACCATAACTCATTTATCACGTACAGATTTATATATTCGACTCTGAGCTAAACCCTGAGCGTGAAGGCAAGTCATACTACCCAGGTATCTGAAAAAGGGTTTCAACCAGAGATTCAGTAGTTAAGTGTCGAGCACTTTGACAAGTGAGCCATCGCTTCATAATATATTACAACCCAACTATGTTTAAAATGTATGGTAATTATGAGAACTGATCAAATAATTAATACATCAAAAATAGTATTGGCACTTATTTCACACAATAAGGTCAAAGAAATATAAAATTACCATAATTATCAAGCTATACCTTGAACATTTAGTACTCAGTTTAACTCAGAATATGTATAAGCCAATAAACCAGTGATTATGCTATCACGGATCTACAAGAAAGAAAACACACGGATTACATGAATGGAAGTGTAGAGCAAATTTTATAACTTGTATATCTTAAAGTAAAAACGTTGAGAGAAAAAACGAAATTCGTCCTTACATTAGAAAAATTAATTAGATGATGGGGAAATTGGAAGCTGTACACGTTGACTATGGTCGAACATTAAGTTGATTTGTATTAAAGTCCAATCAAATATACTGTTAGTTGATGATTCCTATATTCAAATTTGTTGTAAGTAGCTCCACGCCTTTAAGAGTCTATAAACTAAGTGGTATATACAATGATTTCAACGTTCACTAAAAGCATTGTATTTAGAGTCTTCAATCATTTGGTCTGTTTATTTAGTGCATTCCGTAAAGTAAACATACGCAGTTCTAATTTTCACCATATTTATGTTCGTCGTCTGACATGTCAGCTGTGCACAGATATGTTCACGGAAGACAGTTATGGATGACTCAAGCCGATTAAAATGAACGTTTCATTGAAGATTACACTTTACTATTCGGTACCGATTCACTAAATAAATGGTAGGTAGTTACGAATAATTTCAGACGCCTCAAAAGAAAGTCATTGTTGAAAATTACTCTCTAATATTCATTAATGATTAACCGAATAAAAAGAAAACAACATACTTAGCTGATTACCTAAACTGCATTTCCCTCCAAAAACAAACATTTTTTTGTGTAATATATTTACACGAATACACAGTGATAGATATAATTTACCAATAGTTAACAAATGATAAAGTCGCTAGATAACATGACCAACCTACAGGGGTTGACGTTATAAGATGATAATATTCACTAAGTTGTCACTGCTTCCGAACAAACATTCCTGAACGTCACTACTAACAACTAAGTTTTGCCACCGGATGTCGACAATCCTTCAGAAACTGTGATGATCAGAGATAGAAAGCCGTTAAATATTTCTAGGTCGATGAGACCAGGTTTCACAAGTAATGGGCAAAACTGCTTTCATCGAGAGATTGCAAGCCCTGTGTTAATTGTAGAATTCACGTCACGACGGAGCTAAAGACACCTCAGATTGGCCCCGAAAGATTATGGGCTAGATCCCTAGACAAGTAATGGATATACACTGCTGACACTAGGACGATGTTATTGGTTGTCTAATTCAGACCAATTTGTAATACAAAATTAAAATTCTATAATCACCACAACACCCAATTACAAGAAACATCATTATACGCAGACTGAACGCAATTGTTAATACCACTACCAGCTCTCATATAACTGCTGAAACACTTTGTAAGCAACATCACCTCGGTGTTTAGGCAATGAGTAGGACCTTGCTGTCAAAGGATATAGACTCGTGTTAATATGATAGTCTTGCGAGAGGGAAAGTGGATTTTCTGTACCCTCTGAAATTTAGGTGCAAGACGGGTGATATATAATTTAACTATCATTCAAAACGTGAATGACAAGCTATCACAAAGAAGTGAACTTCGTAACTAGGTTACAGACACTATAACAAAAATAACACTTTTTTATAATTTAGAAGACGCGATAAACTTTCACAAGAAAATAAAGATTAAATACACTTACCCTTTCCAGTTGTACAGCTTTAGGACCAGGCGGGCAATAAGCGAAAATTGTACACGCATAAGCATGGAATAACGGAGTAAGAATCCTAGTATCTTGAAAATCAACACCTTGAATCGGTATAATAGTACGCAAAACGGCAGAAACAATTTGTGATGATGAATCGAGCATGGAAAATACTAAGTTAATATTAGAATTACAAGTACTGATATCAATTAAATCAATTCTATTATTTGCTTGAGATAATGTGGCTTGTAATTGAAGTACAAAGAAATCGGATAATTTGTAAATAGAAAAAAATCGGGAAAACAAATAAAATTTATTTGGTGGTTATCACTAGGATATAAGTAACATGAAGTGTAAATGTGAATAACTATAGGCAAATTAGTACTAATTCTTAGATAGCACAAAAAGAACTTCGTCATATATCATTTTATTAGTGAGAGGAGCTTCAATTGTATTCAGATATCAAATCGAGTTTGGTACAAGGTTAGGTACTAGTTCACTATAGCATAAATGAGGATTAACCGCATTTGAATGTCGTAAAAAGAATGGTGGGTCACGGCTCATGCAGTGTTGTGGAAAGGCTTGCCTATAGGCACTCGGTTTATGCAGGCTCCTTACAACTGCTTGAGTCATGTCAATTCAATCTGATGACTCGTAAGTTTGGCAACACACTTAGATACTTATGTCAGAAAATAACATAAAGCTTGCATGATGATCGAGAAGTCTGTTGGTCGAAAGAATTGATCAAGTTACTAAAAGATCAAGAACGTGGAAAATATAAAATAAATTCGAGGAAATCTGTATAAATGTAGTTTTCATAATGTCTAGTTATTAGAACATAAGACTTTTAACTGACATGGCTCAGGTCCATACTATATTCTACCTACTTCACTTTAGGCAATCTGGTAATATTGCTAACCCCTATACATTAAAAGTATGGGTTAAGACAAAGTACAAATCTATACTTATTAAATGACTTAAGCATATGCATTCAAGAGAGATAATAAACAGTCTTTAGGATGACGAATTATCCTCCGCTGTGAGATTCAGAATCAAGATGTAAACACGTAAATGATCCACAATAAAAGTATTCACTTATTCAGAACCAACCCCCCCCTTGCTGAGCTTTGCGTATCATCTACATTGTTGGGAGCAAATGAGTGACCTTAGAAAGCTCGAGGGTTTATATCCAAACCTATTCAAAGGCTATGCTTATGTTATTGCAGCGTTGCCATTCCACAAGATGTCCTGTCATAATTCAAGTATAATTATTTACATACACTAACTTCACTAATCAATTAATTCATCTCATATCTTACCAATCTTCCCCAAAACCTGATTACTTCAACAACTTCATCGAAGAGGGCCTGGTAACAACCTAACAGCGGAGAATCAACCACAGATTAATTTGAAAAGCGTCACAAAAGCCCACCAGATTTTTTTAAATATTTTGAGATCCTCACAAATAAACAGTCCCTTCATTTTATTGCATGCAGACCAAAAGACAACTGGAGAGGAAAACAAACATCATTTACAACAACCTCAAAAAACACTACGCTGGTTGTTCTATCCGTCTATGTATACACAAACACAGGCAAGTAGTGAAGTGATGCGATATACTGTCTCTGACATCAATGCATATGGAAAACCGTAGACATGAATTTGACTGAGAAGAATTCTAAATCTTAAGATAAGGGCGAACTTAAAAATGCCAGAGTTTCCAGAAGCATGACGCTTAAGTCAATTGGTAGTCAGCTGAACATCGATACAGACTCTATCTACAAAACCATACAGGACAGGCCAGTTAACCGCTCGATCCGAGGTCGAATAAATGAAAAAGCGAATAAAAACATAAGACAATCAACACAACGAAAACTACGATGACAACAAATTACAAAATAGACCCCCCAGGAAGAATTGATTCACTGCTCGTACAATAAAGCCTCACTTCAGAACAAAGTAGGCCCTGATGAACTAGAATGAAAGCACTATCAGTAAGATATTCAGCTCAGAGAAGTCAACAACACTAAGATCATCCACCTGGGCTGTGAATTTACATCACGTCAGTTCACTCGTTCATTTAACAGACAAAGATATGTGTAACTGGCTTAGAAACACACTCTAAGTATGAGAGTCAACAATGTTAGCCGGGTGTTAAAAATAAAGTATGAAGTAGTGGGTTCAGTGATTAAAGTGTTCTGCAGATTCAAGTCCCAGCTCACTTGCCATGGTTCAGGTCACTAACCAACATGCATAAAACGTAGCTCAAAGTTCAGTATAATAATCTTTACTTCGCAAATGAAATACATAACCACTTATGTAAGTAAACGGAAAAACAAAGCATTCATACAAAGCAGCAAACTTACCAGGAGTCTAACATGGTACATAAATCCGCATATGGATTGTGAGAGATACGTTTACTATCATTTAACAACAGTGGGCATGGAAGAGACGATCGCGGGTTCGCCTGCAATCAAAAATAGTGGATACTGATGACACTACCATTCGAACAAAGACAAAGGGACTACGTATTATCATGACTCAGAAAAACGTATAGCAAAGTATGAAAATAAGTCAAAATAGTGATGCATTATGTAACTTGAACGTATCACAAGGATAACATTTACTGCTGTTTACTCTACAGTTGAGAAAATATAACAATTGAAAACCGCATAAACAAACAACAGATTTGCCTCGTACTCGCCCGAGTCAAGGACTTAAATATACCAGTTGATTTGTTAAAAATTCCATACACATTGTTCCCTTTATCATTTTCAAAAGAGCAAGAAAGAATAAAATAAATTCATTTTATTTCGTTGGTTCCTCATAAGCTGCTTACAACCTAGAATAACATTTTACAAAATTAATATTTGAAACAAAGTTTAACATACTCATGAGAATGGTTGTATTTGATTGAAATCAGAATCATGTAGGCATGTTAGATATGTAATGATAACTAATATGTTGGAAAAAATGCTGTAACCGCATATATCCAATACAAAAGGAAATACCAGAAGACAATTTAAAGATTAGAGCTCAAATGATTACACAATAAGAAAATTAAGAGACAGCTGGAAACATTTGAGAATGATGTGAGTAAAGCTCAGTTATTAAACTTGAAATGTGATATAATGGCCTAATTAAATAAGTTAAACTTAACAATCTGAAAACAGTGATGTAAGGAACAAGTTAAATCTGATCTGATGAGTAGAGATGTTGACATAATAATTCAAATTTAGAGAAAAAATAATAAGTTACCAAGGTAAAGAGAGGATTATAACTGCTTCCTTTTGGACACACACGTTTGGTTTCAGTCGTTTAATGACAATCGCTTCAGTATATTTTAGAAGATTTGAAGTTTTTTGTCTGTTGAACACTTTAAAGGATTCATTGACATCAATCTGGTGTCATGTGCCAATCAAATGTTTGGCGATTGCGCTGTTAAGTGCTTTTGATCCTTTGAATCGTAGATTTTTGGGAACATGTTTATTAAAACGTAGGTAGACTGTTCTTTCTGTTCTGCCAATGTAACTGATTCTGCAGGTACACTTAAATTTATACAAACGGTTAGCGGTAACAAGAAGGGTACCTGTCGATTTTCGATTGTTTCAGTGAATATGTTGTTACGTACAATATCATTAATTTTACAGCATAATAAGTTCGCTTTAATGCTGAACTGGGTCTTCTTCTGATTGTTTCTACAGTATCATCTCTTTCAAATCGAGTTGAATGAAAACATGCTCCTTTTCAACTGTGGTTTCGTTTAATTTATCAGTTTTATATTCACCGTATTTGTCAATGAATTTTTCTGGATAGCCATTATTCTTTAGATACTGTTTGATGTTAGTGAGTTCTGAATCTATTGAATATGAAGTACATATCATTTTGGCTATGAGAAAAAACGTTTTAAATAATGATATTTTAGAATGGATTGGGCAGAAGCCATTACAATGTAAGAACAATTCATTCCATGTCGTTTTTCTGTAGATCGACAGTTGTACTGAGCCATCTTCTCGCTGTTGCAT